>JAHWXV010127306.1:0-15081 GCA_024586415.1 Phrixothrix hirtus | reverse complement strand
TTACGGCAAATTCAGACAACTTTTCTCAAACGTATGAGGGACAAGATTCGCCATTCAAACTAACAATTATATCATTATGCTAACTTTGTAAATCTACACATATTAACAAAAGGATAGTAAATAATAAGCCAATAATAGTAATACATCAGTTCGTATATTGAAGGTAAACTGACAAAGACATTCATAGTATCATCAATAGAAACTAATCCTATTTAAATTTTAAGTTCATTTATTTGTTTTTTATTATTTAATAAAAATGACTTGTAATTACTCTAATTCTTAATTTGATTTTGATTGTTTATAACTTTTAACATTTTTATTTTAAATATTTTTTTGAATATTATTGTGTCAGTAAACAGTTAGTTAACATCATTGTGTATTAGTAGGCCATTAACCCTAACATATAGGAATCCCTGGAGTGCAAGTTAACTCATTATGTGTAGAAAGGTGTGCAATTCCTTTGATAAGATTAAAAATTCGTTTATCGAACTGTTAACCGCTCGACTGACATAAATAAATTCTAATTAATTAGAAGGACAACGGAAATAACGCACTGTTCTTATAACTGTGGATTAAAAATGTAATCTTAGATATATTCTAAATGTGTTTATAGTTTCATTCAATTTTACATAAGTATTCGCATTAAAATGCATTTGTTTTATTATTCCCGTGTACCTTCGCCATACATATCCTTTCAAAGATTCTAACGTTTTACATTTAAAATTCAAATGTCTTCGTAATTGCTAACATTAACTCAAGAACTTGTTTGTATTCTTTTCCGTTTTCTATTACCACTTTAGTAACATAAAGATTGTTATTAATCTATTGGGTTGCTCAAAATCCTACCCGTTCTCTTGACTAGCAAAAATTAGTCATAACGGTCAATATTCTTTATTTATGAAATTCAAATGCGGAATATGCTTAAAATTTGCATGTATATCATATGTTGACATAACACAGCACTTTCTGCAAAGCCTACAATGTTATTCACTAGCATGTTACGAAGAAGCATCTTATTATTTCAAACCCAAGACATACAGGGGTTACATAATTCTGTGTCCGGAAAATTTACTTTTCTTGGTATTAATAATTCTGTAAATAAAACTATTAAACTATTTCTGTTATGTGATAAGTGTTTAAATGGTTGAATCTCATGAAAATTATATAAATCGCTTCAGAATATAAAATCTCATTGATTGCTTGAAAAGATGTGCAATTCATCCGCCTCTAAATTGGGTAAATCTAAACTTTCTATAAATTATTTTCTCAAAGCCAACCCAATTATGGTTTGAGACAATCATAATATCCTAACATGTTTCAATGTTATCTAAATGATCATTATCTAATGTTAATGTAATAAACTATTAATACGAAAATCAAGATTTCATTATTTATTACCCATTGTTTAACCTAGATTTTATTTTTCTAATACACCATTGATTTTCTTCGCATTTGAGTAGATTTGTAAAAATGATTACGGTATTTTTTTTAGGATTAGTACTGATTAATTTTCTGGTGCAGACTTGTACTGGAGTAAACATTTTTAAATGGACGAAGAACATCAAACCAAACAAATCACACTTTTAGCCTCTAATAAATACTCTTGTAAGCCATTTCATCAGCATTGTAATAACTTTTCGTCATAGGCAAGGCACTATGAAGCCAGTTCTTTTATACATGAAAAAATAATATTCACTAAGCATCAAATCGTACGCATACACGAATTAAGCCCGCTTCAAAATTAGCTAGAAAAATGTGTAGGTCACCATTTTAGAATATTATTAAAGGTGTATGTGTAATAAACCTTTGCTTAATATTATGTGAAAAGTTTGAAATTTAAAAAATCCGCAACCAAGAATTGTGATCTTGTGTCTAAAGGAATCTTTATTAAATAACAGTGTAAATTAATTTAATCCATTCAATATTACATCTTATATGTATCATAGATAAATGTGTTCACACTATCTGTTTATTGGAAGACGAGCCTTGGCCATCAATGTGCACTATATATATTGCTGCAGAGAAAATTATTCTTAATCAACTCAGCAACTATTATAACTTAACAGTTGATGTTTGAATTACATGTAATATTTGTTGGTTAATATAGCCAATCACATCAACAATTGATATATTTCTTAATTCAAAGATCAATATAATCGTTTAAAATTTTACATTTGTTATGAAAATAAGCCCAAAACAAGCTTTAGATTCAAAAACTACCCAAGTTAACTTACGCAATACAAATTGTTTACTTACATCATAAATCCGTTTCCTAAAATATTAAATGTTTCTACTCTATGCTATTTAAAATTTAAACCAACACATAATATCATACTTAAGTAACATTTCAGAAATCACTATCCGAGCTGAAATAACTACCAATACTTGTTATTAAATCATACACTGTTATTTATATCTAAAACTTTCTCACGTTCATATCAGTATTTAATTTTCCTTCCTGTACTCTATACACATTTGATCTAAAATTCAGGCGCACATAGTTGCATGGGTGCATATTGATTCGATCGCATTGAACTCGCATTAGTATCTATTACTTTGTATTAAATCGTCTACCACATAACAGCATTCCTTTCTATATGATTTAGACAATTTCAGAAAATCTAATTCAAATAGAGTAGAAGTATATGGGATATCAATTAGTCACATAATAATTTGGTACTATGTCCATGAAGTTGAAGGATACTTTTCAACAGCAGTTGAATGGTGCGTGGTTTTGTCTCATTTCTGACTTCATTTTCTTCGATCAGTAATTGTAGTTGCCGCTCATTATGTTCCAAACACGTTCGATATGCGATAACTTCGGCGATCTTACGGGCTATGGCAACATTTGCAATTGAGCTTGCTGGAGGTGTCTTCTTGTAACCTTAGCAGTATGCGGCCTTGCAATCTCCTGTTGGGAAATATTATTTGGCAACGTCTCCGTGAATGGTCCTAATATTAGCTCGAGGACATTGTAAATATAGCGCTGATCCTTCATTGTACCTAGGATGAACAAAAAGGGTGATCTTTGTCTAAAATATATTGTACCCCAAACTATGAGTCCAGGTGTTAAACAGTGCAAATTGTGTAAACTGTAAATTTAGTCTTTCTCCCCACTATTGCCGTACACGTTTCCCACTATTATTCATCCAGCATCAAACTTTTGACTCATTACTGAAGACGATATCGGTGCATTGTTGATTTCAATTCCGCTTTCCTTGACACCAAGCAAGTCTAGCAACGTTTTGAATAGAGGTAAAGGAAGTTGTTAAAATTTATGGCAGGAGCTCAGGCCAAAGGAAAAAATTTTGCTGTAAACTGTTGCCGTGGATACACGGCGGTTCACAGCGCTTGTTCAGTCTACACCAACAGATCTTATTGTTTGAAAATGATCACCTGTAGCAAAGCGTCAAGTAAGTCGGTCTTCGCGTACACTGTTACTACCAACTGGTCGATGCCAGCATACATCTTCTTCTGATCAAGCAGAGCATATTCGTGCGATAGTAGTCTGGTCTTGATTTACTCTTCTACCAATTTCACGAAAAGAAAGGTCCACCTCTTTCGTACTGATAATTCGGCCTATATTAAATTCACATTGTCGTACTATGGACATTTTAAAGTAAAGATTGTGTCAAAAATCTCACAACAAATAACATTTATTCGGTAGTTATTGTTTTAACTTCTAAGCAACCTAAGCTTCAAATTTGTTACGAAGGCGTTGTGAAAACCATGACCACTTTATCTTGCAGAAACTGTGACCGTTATTACATAATAATACAATACTGTTTTACCAAGGTCTCAAATCCCTAGACTTATTTTCAATGGGTGGTGCATTTCATATGTAAATGAGTGTATAAAATGTGTATCACATTTAAACATGATTATGGACCAAATACGTTGTGCTGAAGTTTGTTTTTTAATTATCTAATAATTAAACGTATACCATTGGAAAGTACGAGAATTAGTATTTTGTATTATAATTATTACATTTTACAACTCACCGAGCATCTGATTTCTTGACGTGTATAATCAACGCAATTCACCGTTATGTAAGTTAAATGTGTGTTAAAACGACGAATTAACTGTTACCTAAAGATTTAATTCATTAGTACAGGTTTTAGTGCTAGTTATTTGACTCTCAAAAGTTAGGATATTACACGTAGCCCATAAAGCAGTTCTAAAGCAAGACGTCTGATGTTGTGATGTTTCCCCAATTATTAATAATTACAAGATAGCTCTTCAAATTTATATATGTAAATTTATCGATCTATGTAATTAATTAAATCACAATAATCGGCAAAACGTTATATGCATATCAAATATAAATTAAATTCGTGGAATTAATGCAATTGATAAACTCATATTAAAATAAAATGCAAAATATAAACATTCTAGTAAATAAACTAAAACTAATTAATAAAGATGTAGAACAAATTTAAACAAAAGTAATAATTTAATATGACTTGATCTATCTAGCTATTAAGGTTGAAAACCAGATTACTTATACATAATTAATATGCCTTTTGGCAATTAAAAGTATTAAAATATTTAATATTTAGGTAATGTAAATGAAATTCAGATTTAATGCTGGCGGGTGCAACTAGTAGCTAAGAATGAAAACAAAATATATATATGAAGTAGAAAACTGCAAAATGTAATAAAATGTTTAAGATAATTTAACCATAAACGGCGCTATAAAATAACATGATACAAGAAAACAATACACACAAACAGAGGGCAACAACCACCAGAAAATGAATTAAATACACTTCAATAAAATCCGAATCAGCTCGATAATACAGAAAAAATTGTATAATTATCACAATTTCAGACAAATCAAACCAAAACACGTTTTGTTCTCAGACCTACCTTTACAAAACATCCTCTCGTCACAACTTTTGAACATATTTCAGAGTTTACGTATCCAAGCGAACATCCAGAAGGTTTAAAGCAACCCTGCTGCTAATAAATGCAGTTACAAATCATCACAAAGAATACATATACGAATAATTAAACGTATTTCATTATTTGGTATGCTATGTATCCCCTCGGGAAGCAATTCGAACGTTTTTCAATTGATTGTGGGTAACAAAACGCAAAAACGACAATTTACATAATTATAACCTTAATTAATACTACCTTACCTGAATATACTACACAAAACTGATATTTTGACGAACAATAGGATGTTGATACATGACGAATATTAATTAGAACTTAGCATAGGGAATCTGTAGTATAGAGAATAAATATTGTATATGTTGAATATAAATATTATAAATGTATGCATTTTTATTGAAATTGGTATTGATTAATTAAAACAGAATCTGTCTGCATATACAGACTGAAGTATAAATTATATACAGAGCTTGTGAGATACACTTACGCTCAAAAATGATGATATGAATCCTACAAGACTTTGTCTTTACAATTGTCTAAACAATATAAGCGAGTTAATGCTAATGCGCACCAACGCTCCATCCGAAAGCTAGTCGCAAGGCAGACTGAACTAAAATTGCTTCGATCCAAATGAATTCTACGCCAACCTTAATTCATAAAGCTTAAAGATTTGGTTAACAAAACTAAATCAAATAATTAGTCGAAAGTTTGTCGTAATTTAAAATAATAATAAGCGAACTTTTGCCAAACTTGTTCAAACCTCCATTTTTGTCAAGTGTATATTGAATATCCCATGAAATTGAATTTTCGGCTCTCGGCGAATAATTCTCTTTTTGATTTACCAACAGCGACGCTTATCGACTTTAGGTTTGTACCGATTATTATTGACAAATTTGATAAACCTAAATTTCAGGGGTAACTATCACTTGTGTAATCTAAAGATCAACGACCCCTGCGCAGATTTATTTGGTTGGGTATTCGGAATTTATAAGATTCTAATGAATTATTATTAATTGCACTATTTCTGCTCTTTAAGGGCAATTTCTTAATCTAACGGCTTAATTATTAAAACATGATATCTATTGTGTGCGTTTAATAATAAATGTGCTATTAATTATATACTAGATAGAATCTTTTTAATTTAGTTTTTTAATTTACTAACAATAAGTGAATTAAAAACATTATTATATCAATAAAAGATAATGCTTTAAACTAAACTATTAAGATTTTATTACCACCTTAATAAATCTTTAGAAGGCAATAAAATAAATTTCCGTAACAGTAAATAATAGTAACACAAATAAAATCCTTAACTACCCATGCTTTATTATCATTTAAACTGTCGGTGGATAAGCTTATTCTAATTGGAAATCAAGACATTGAATGACAAAACTATTGCACTTAACTGTCATCATATACTACACTAATGGCGATTGTCTTTCCGGCAATTAACTTTTATTGTCAATTTTACGGCACAATTCAATTTTTAATACTATTTGTTTGGAAAACTTTTATCAAGAAAGTTAAGAGGACATATTAAATATAAAGCTATCAACTTAGATGGAGTTTCTTGAAAGAATTTAATAATTCACAATTAACATCTTTCTCCCTAATTGTAAGATAAAAGAGCCATATAGTATTGTGAAAAACCTATCAATATAAAATTTGTCATTTACTTGTTTACTGTTGCATCTTCATTTTGTATTAACTTAGAAGAATATAATATCAATAAAGCATGCATTAATAATCAATTTTTATACAAAAGACTTTTTAAATACAAAATATTTAGATTATCTGTATTTTGTGTTACTAGTCCCTTTAAAAATATGAAAGAAAAATGTAGCTTCATTTAATTTTTATTTCCTTGTAGCTTTCTTAATAATAAAATTGTAACATTCTTTCACACTAAATGATTATAATGGTTCAATGATTTTCATTTTTTTAATTGACACGAATTTCATAGGGATGATGGCCGAAAGATGAAAGGCGGTAGAAAACACTTCTTTTGATGTCATTACCTAATGATCATATCTTAATATTGATGCTAGCGCTAAAGAGGTTTGCCCTTAACTTTTCTTTACTTTAAAGATGAGTTTAACGTACGTATTTTCTCTGAAGTTTACCCTAGCATAAAATTACAGGATTGACGACACGGCAAAATATTAAACTAATTAGAAATATAAGCACCTCATTAAATTCTTTCTTCAAAGTGCAATACTGTCTGGATTTTGTTTTGCTTGTATTTTATATTAACACATGATCATGCACGCCCATTAAACGTTAATTACCGAATAAACTAGATTTGACATCGACTCATTTATTTCTGAGTTTTTTATTTGTTCGGAGCTACAACATCGCGTGAACTCTGTAAGTGCCTTATTTTATTATTTTTAAATTTAACTCATGCGTGGGATGATTAATAGATTTGTGAAGAAGTCTGCATTTATATGCTATACTTCCATACATACGTATTTGGTATAGTTGTATTAGTTTTTGTTAGAATATATCAAATGATACAAAGAAAAACAGTTTTAATTTATTGTACTTACATATGTACATATATTTCTTTTACTTAAATATGAATTGATTTCAGTTTAAATTGAACTTTAAAAGCATTAACGTGAGTTCAACTTGTAATTAAAACAAATATATAACAATAATCAATAACCTGTCTGTAAAAATTTGAATTCTTGTGCAGATCATTCAGCAAGGTATGAACTATTTACTTCCAGTATTTCAATTAATCTTGAATCCTTTATTATTATAAGTTGAATAATTAATTAAGATTCCAATATTTAGATAAAATTTAAAACAAGAAATGCAATTTTTTTTAAATAATAAATAAACATCAATTTGTAATAAATGAGATTTAAAAACGTATTGTTTTCGTGTTTTTTGTACATTACAAAGATATAGACACTTGCATTATTTTAATTAATAAATTTTATTATACAAGATATTTCGGATAATATGCTATTCCTTTTAAGGGGTGAAAGGAAATTATACAGTAAGTGCTGATTGCTAAATAAATATTTTCGTAGTAGAATAAACATTGTACGTGTTGCCTTTAACTTTTGAAACGATCTCATTAAAACAAGGCCGTAAGATGATTTACGTTTTTTAAATGTCATTAAATGGAATTATGAATATTAACTTCAGTTAGTAAAAACGTTTCGCAGTGTTAACTGGTCAGCGTTTTAATGTCAATTTGTGCGCTAGAATTAGCTCATCAATGATATGTCACGATGTCCTCAAGTATGTGCTTAGAATAAAGGTGATTTATTTGAATATTTTTTATGAATATGTTTCAACCGTAAGTTTCTCAAAATTCATTTATTTCCCTGTAAAAATGTTAAAATAAGCAATTGGTTAAATTTTGATCTCGATTAATGTATTTCATCATAAAATAATAAAACAAATTTTGCCCAACAAATAATTAGCGGAATCACGTTTCACTTACTAAAACATCCTCAAGCAGGGTCTCTTCAATAATAATTTAAATTAGGACAGCATAAAGCTGTGTTTATTCAGCCATTATATTAAAAACTTCTTATATATTTTTATTTTCAGTAATAGCATCACACAATTTCAGAAATGAAAATAGATGTTTAGGTGTAGTATTGCAGTTATTTGAAAAATGTTAGTAAATAATTGCTTACATTACCTATATATTTAAACACACTTTCTTAGTACGATGCATGACTAAAAACTATTTTTCTTTGTCAGTTATTAATATATAAATTGCGCAAGGTTGTTAAAACAAATTTATTATTCTAAATTAACTCAATTGCGTAAAACAGCAACGCCATTATTTATTACTGTAAACAAATCGAATTATGTCTGCTACAGCTGTAAAATTGTAGTGCACGTTACTGCAGTTTGATACCCTAGATAGGTCAGTTATTATTTTATCAATTATTTAACAGTTAAGTCTTAATAAAATCATTGTACCGTTGCACACAGTTAGAAAAAAGGACCTTTGGTATTCATATAGCTTTTAATTTTGCGCATACCATGTATAATCTCTTTTAAGATCCTAAGAGAAACGTCATATTATCTTAAACATCTGAACATCAATTCATTGACGGCATTGTTACATTTATATGTGTACAGTGTGACATAGTTAAGATGGAAGTATTGTATAAATTCGAATTTTGGTACAGAGGTAGAATTTTATAAGCTGTATCTTTTAGGGTTCTCAGATTAAATGTGAGGTGTAAACACAGCCTACTATGATTCCGCAAATATAGCCAATTCTCGATATCTTACGATGCGACAGAGATATCGAAAAAAGTTACTAGAAAAAGTAGTTTGGAATCTTATTTTAACTCCATGCACTGAATTTCAGGACGAAATTCGAATTTTGACATTTTTGTCATTTTTACGCCAAGTCCGAATTTCTTATCAGTTATCTCACTAGTCAGGCATCGAAAAAACAACAATATTGTCTACTAATGTCAATTTGTTGTTAATTGCATTAGTAAATAACCTTAAAATGCGACCTCTACGTCTCAGAAGAAAAAATTGAAATAATCAGATTATTTGGTGACAATGTTAGAAGTAGCAAAGAATTCAACTTAAGACACCCGCATAGAATACCGATTCGATATGGAACTTCTGCAGCTGTGAATTCACGTTTTAGTCAAACTGGGAGTGTATCAAAAATTCCGTCAATTGATGGTCCCATTCGAAATCGAAGACATAATTATGACAATATTTGAGCTTCAACTTGTGCCGATGCTCAAATGAGTTTACGTCAAAGGGCTTTACAATTGAACGTGAGTCGAAAAAAATTAAGCAATGCCTTGTTCGTCACAAAATAAAGCCTTTCAAGCCAACATTTTTGCAAACATTGAGAGAAGATGACGAAATAAAACGACTATACTATTGTCTTTGGGCCACGGAGCTTTTTTGAACGATCGAGATTTTTAGAGAAAATTATGTTTACTGATGAGGTAACGTTTACTACTAATAGGGTAGTGTTCTCCCAAAATTGCAGATACTGGCCTACAGAAAATCCTCACTGGATTATTAATTGCAAAGATCAATATTCACAAAAAGTCAACGTTTGGTGCGGCATTTTAGGGGACAGAATATTCGGTCCATTTTTCTTTTTTAACACCCTAAACGTTCAACGAATACTTAATTTGTTTGATAGCCAATTCTGGGAAATTATTGAAAATCTACCCCTCAAGGTGCGACAAGAAGTGTATATCCAACTAGACGGTGCTTCCATTCATAACACTCGATTGGTTCGAGAATGGTTAAACCAAAGTTTCCCCATATGTTGGATAGGCAGAAGTAGTCCACTTCAACCGTGGACTACCCGTTCTCCGAATATTTCACCACTTGACTTTTATTTCTAGGGTACCATTAAAAATAAGGTGTACAAATCAAGGCCTCAAAATCGGGAAGAGCTTTGTGAAAGAGTAGTTGAAGGCTGCCGTGAAATAAATGTAGCAGAACTTAGGAGAGTTGCTAAACACAATAGGAAGAGAATTGAGAAACACATCAGACTTGACAGTGGGCTAGTTGAAGGAAGCCACATTCCATAATTTTATGTTTTTTGGCGCCTCAATACTAACTATTTTTTTGTAATTGTTCCAGATTAATTTTGTTGAATAAATTTTTCTTTTGCTTTTTATTTTATTATTATCAATATTTACTTTTTCATGGCTGGCTAGTGAGACAACTGATAAGAAATTCGGACTTGGCGTAAAAATGACAAAAATGTCAAAATTCGAATTTCGTCCTGAAATTCGGTGTATTGGGTTAAAATAACCATTAATTTAAGACACAGAACCAAATATTACTCTAGTTCGCAGATTAATTGCTTGAACGTAAAACCGTGAAATATTTTAGAACAAAAATGCTAAATTTAATAGCGTGGATTATATATTTATTGTGCTTATATGTCCATAACATAAGGAAAACATTAGTATTTAATTCAGGCAGCAAATACTTACATTCACTACACAAGAAATAGTTAATAAGCGGTTAGGCTGGCAGCGGCACATTAAACAGTAATATTCTAAGAGGTTGATTGTATTTCGAAATGCGTTTCCTTCGAGTTCCACAAAAATTACGTCGACAGATATCTTGACTTCTTCGTTTGATGAAAATCTGTCCACTGAGGGAAGTTTTGAATTTACAGAATAAATGAATATTGTAGGGAGCTAAATACAGCGAATAAAGTCGATATGGAAGCAAATCATACATTAATTTTTTGATTTTAATCATTGCAAAGCAATGTATTTATGGTCTGAAAGTGGCCTCTTCTGGTGTAAATTTTGATGCCATTATTCCAAATGGTTAACATGATGTTCACCAATTATGATTTGCCCTTGCGGAAGATAGTCTACCATCAAAATACTATTTGCATCTCAGAAATCTGATACTATCGGTTGTTTTTGTATTTGGAAACGAATAACCAGGTTTTGTTCATTGCAAGTGAACCATCTTTCATCAGACTTAATATATTGGAGCATAAAATGAATTTTGGCACTGTTGAAAATTTTCGTTTGCAATTAAATTCCATCTCTTTCAGTGAATTACACATTTTAAAAGAAATAATTGTAGAACCAGGTTGTTCCAGCCAGTTTAATAGAGGGAAAAGCTAAATGATGAGTGCCATAAAAAATAGAGTGCTTTCAATAGCTAAAACTATGTGAGCAGTAGCTTTTTGCTTTAGTAAAAGTTATTTTAGGCAATTAAAAATTTTTAATTAAAGTATTTTTACCATGACTAGAGACGTTAAACACACATCATACCTATACTTAATTTTGATTGGATCTAATTTAAACTTTAAATGTTACTGGTCGCTGCGTTTGACACTGACTTTGGCGCTGTGTTTGTGCCGTACTATTACTAAAATAGAAAGCCCTTACACTCTAAGTGGAGACTGCAAAAACATCGGACGATATTATACAGCACAAAACAGGAAACAGGAAACAGAATTCATTGCGACAATGAAGAGGCGCCGAGGTTGTCTGAGCGAAAGCGGGGAGAAGTCCACTTCTGGTGTGAATTTCATTTGTAACTATAATCATAAGATTGCAGAATAAAACCAACGCCAAATTGTAGGGCTGAATGAGCTGTTATGAAATATATAGGGCTGTCTAGTAAACCTTTTACAACATGTTGACAACCTATTTTCTCCTGTCTTCACTTAAGTTATGCTACTATAAAATGAGGGCAACGTCTGATGAATATTCGGAACCCTCTAGCACAGAAAAGATGGATTACCACTTCTTAAACTGATGGAAGTACCTGACAACCCTATTCTAGCACATGTCGTTAGATGAAATACAATTACATAATTGTTTCGTATACATCGCAACATTCTGAAAACCATGAATTTTGGAGTAGAACGTGTTAGACAAATGTTTTATAGTTTAAAAAATTATATTCAGTAAGTCTATTGACGTGACCTTGAATTAAGATAATAATGGGGTGTTCAAGGTCAAACTCATATTTTTGAATAGATACCTAAGGTTTTTATTCATTAATTGAATTACATTGAACTGAATTGAATTAAATTGAATCAAAACATAAACCTTTTGTCTCAAGAGGTTTTTAAGAGACGCATGGTTCTTGAAACATACCACTCTAAAAATCAAAATAAGTTTCACTTCGAAATAAAATTTCTCAAGAACAATGCATTGTAGGAAAGATTATGAAGGTATTAAAACTAAATAGCCTTTCAACCCCTCTTGTTCTACTCCCTCCTAAGGTTTCTCATTACCCTTAAGTTTTACAAAACTGAACCGTCCTGGTTTCGTAAGGGCCTAAACGGTTATTTCTGTGAATAATACTGTATAATATTTAAAGTATACGAATACGCGCTTATTCGTAAGATTCAGGCAGTACATACATTATATAAAATATACACACAGTAGTAGTACTCATACACTGCTCTCGAGATATTTCATCCCAAAGTCAAAATGGTCCTACTCTTTGAAGTGGAATATTTCGAGAATCATTCGTTTCTCAAAACAATACCAAGAAACAAATAGCTTGTATTTTGATGTGGTTAGTAAGATTCATTAATAAAAAAGATAGTTTCTATTTAAAAAAATGAAGTTGAATTTGAAAAAACCTATATGACCTTGCTCGCTAAATTCAATTTTTCAATTATGAAATATTTGCCTGGCAGGTTTTTTCCATAATGCTTGGTCTTCAAAGTATTTCGATATTTACTCCTAAATCGTTTTAAACTACGAGGGATACCCAGAAAGTCGATTACGTTTGCGTCTATAGCCGCTTTGAGCGGGGGCAGCGTGCCCATTTTGATGTCTGCGTGTTATTTGGCTCACTCAGCATCTAGCCGTCTTAGCGCGAGGTTTGGATCGTTCCCCGTTATATAACAGTAACAGTTTGAAATATGTGCAGCAATAGAAAATCCCACGAGTTGTAAGGTGCGATCTGTAATAAGGTTTTTGTTAACAAAAAAATGTAAACCTATTGAAATTTATCGACAACTGTGTGAGGTGTAGGGGAACAACTTTATCATTGAAGGTGGGGGCGTAAATGGCCCATTAAGTTTAAAAATGGCCGAAATAATGTACACGATGAAGAGAAAAGTGGACGACCAAGCATTGTGACTGATGAAATTGTTGCAAAAGTCGATAAGAAGTTAGAGAAAACCGCTGATTCACAATAACAGATCTTTCACCCAGTTTCCACAAATTTCACCCAGTTTATTGCATTAAATTGTTTCTCAGAAACTGGGATACCATAAATTTTGTTCAAGATGGGTCCTAAAACTCCTGACAGAAAATCATAAGAATCACCGTATGGCAGCGCTATTAACATTTCTGGACCCTTGCGACAAAGACAACGACTCATTAGTGGGTTTAATCGTAACACGAGCCGAGACGTGGGTCAAACATGTGAAGTGGGAGAACAAAATGCAGTCTATAGAGTGGGGGCTTATACTTAAACTACATCCATTCAGGAATATAATTTATAACGACTCTAGGTTATGTATTTACGTTTTATGTGGGTCTGTTATAGATTTGTCTACGTCTAAATTTAGGTGTTCGGCCAAGAAGCGTCCCTCATGTCATAGACTATTTTCGCGGATTCGTAGATGCTCATAGGTTGACCTTATTACATAATCGTGGCGCTTTGGCAATGTTAAAATTCGTATTTCTTTTCGTACGAATTTGTATATCGTTCTGTATTCATGAACGCTTCATTTATTCTGGTCTTGAATGGATATACATGAATAATTTGTTTATTCACCAATGCTTTAATGATTATGTATTTAACATTTAAGCATTCTAATTCTATAAATAATGAAATGCTACATGCGGTTTAAATTTGTATATCATATAATGTCTACCTTTAAACGCTTTCTTAAATGTCAGTGAATTTAATACACCTTATAAACGATGGTGAGAGACTAACGAACTTGAGCGCTTTAAATGAGACTGTCATTTACCATAATTGTGAAAACGGAAACTAAATCTAACCTTATTAGTATTTACATAATTTTTTAGATTTATTAAATTTAAAACATAACTTCTTGTTTTTGGATCATTAATGATGTGAACATCGCTTTTATTTTGATATTATATATGAAAATGTCATTTTAATCTTTATCTTAGTTTTTATAAACTTACCAAATTATATGGATATTATTTCTTGCAAATCCAATTTACTATATGTTAATGTTGTTATTTTAAAATTTGTTTATATTATTATTTTGTGTTGCTAGTTATCTTTAACATAACATATATTTGTCACATAGCTAATTTTTAATATTTTAGACCCTCATGAAGGGAAAAGTTGATCCCAGAAACATTATTATAACAAAAGGGTTATATATATATACATATATATATATATATATATATATATATATATATAAAATGATGTAGTATTACTTGCTGTTAATATTAAGATTTAATAATAGATACTATATTTCAGCGAACTATGTATGATTAATTTAAATTACAAAGTCAATATTTCGTATACACTTGTATACTTTTTCAAGACAATACGTAAACTATATAAAATTATTTTGACATTAATGACAGTATAAAACTGAAAACAATTAGGTTGAAAATAAACATTGTAACTAAGACAACGGAAAATTTTAAAATATACAACAAATCAACTAAACATTTTTATTTGCAAATACTAAATAAAAAGGAATAACTATTACTAAGGGAATTG
>JAHWXV010127299.1:0-10480 GCA_024586415.1 Phrixothrix hirtus | reverse complement strand
GGGGAGCAGGATTTGTTGGGGCTGTAGGGGCTGGAGGCCTGGAAATTTTTAGGGGAACGACGGCGTCTGGATTTAGAGGTTTGGAGGGACGCGCAGTGTATCTGTGCGAAAAAGCAATATGCTCTCCACCACAGTTGCTGCACTTAGGAGGGGCTGCCGACGTACACGCAGAGGTTGAGTGATCTCCGCTGCACACGCCGCAGGTGGGAGAGCGTTTCGGGCAAACCTAGTGTGGTGGTCAAATTTAAGGCATTTGCCGCACTGGACGGGTTGGTCCTTAGGAGGGTAGGATTGTTCAATACGGTACAGGTGGTTGAACATAACCAGTCCGCGGTCTAGTGATTCGTGGGATGTTGTGGTGATTCTTATTAGCCGGGTGGGAAGGTCAGTTTCTTTGGAGATTATTCTCCAGACGTGAGTGTAGGTACGTTGAAGGGCGGACAGATGAGACTTCACCTCGTCGAGGGTAATGTCCATCTCGACGACCCCTAGGACGTAGGAGAACTGGTTCCTGGGACATTGGCGGGAGAGACGGGAAGGAAGTAGGCCACAAGTAATTTTACAGGGGTTCGAAAGCAGGTTATTCAGTCGCGGGAGTTTGATTTGGGCTTCTAGGTCTATAGTCGAAACTCGGGCATAGCCCTGTGAAAATACAGTCAGGTTAGTGGTGAGGACGTTGTCCTCGGAAAGGAGTTTAGAGAGGGATTTGTTTGTAGTGCTATGGGATAAATTAGGGATAGTATGTCTTGACGATGGAGGCAGAGGAGTTGGTGGTGGCTGATTTGTTAGATTTGCCGGATTTATCTGAGTTATTGGATCGGGTGGAGGCGTTGGAGTTTAGGTGTCGGCGACGGCTAACGGTGCTCCAGTCTGATGCAGTTGTGCCAGGAGATGGTTGTTCGGGAGTAGTGTGGACGCCTGAAGGGCCTGGAGTGTTGGCGACGTCGTTGTCTGAGTCAGGAGGAGAGTGATCTTGGGAGCGGGAAGGTTTATTTGGGTTGGCGGTGGAACTGGAGTCGTGATCGGCCTTGTCGGTTTCAGACTTTGTACAAGTCATCGGAGCCGACATGGTTGGAGGTTAGGAGGGGTTAAAACACTTTGCTTTTTTTATTAACACTACTGGAGGGAGCAGGGCGTCGAGCTCTGCCCCCGCGGTGCGGCGTCGCGGCGCGGTGCGGCGTCTCGGTGCGGCGTCTCGGTGCGGCGTCTCGGTGCGGTGTCTCGGTGCGGCGCGAGGTGAGTTAGGCGTGGACTTGTTCGCGAATAGGGGCGCTAGTAAGACAGGCGAGTACCGGAACTAGGCACAGTCAGAGGCGGTGGTGTCGTAGCACAGCACGAGGTTCACTATCACTCAAGAAGGCTAGATGCGCAAACTGCCCAAAGAACGACTCAATTGCGCGAGACGTCCTAACAACGGCAGAGCATGAAGAAGAAAGCCAATCAGTCACAAATTTGTGCCCCTTATAATTAACCGTCGACGTAGCGTATGATTCAGTTTACTGGAAACAAATACTGAAACAACGTATTCTATCTACTATTACATACTGAACACACAATGTGTTAACCAGATTTCCAACCTAATTTGTTTCAAGATTTGCAAAATAGTTCGAAGTTTGTTATCTTAAGAAGCAAAAATGTGACAGAGCCGTATTAAATAACCTTTTTAAATGTTTATATTCTAGTTAAGCAATGTAATAAAAAACTGAAAATCTGATTTTGCATGACAACTAATAAATTAAAACATTTTTGTGACTGAGGTGTTTATTTTTTGTTACAATTCCGACAAAACTTGAAATTAATAAAAAATATAAAGTAATACTTCGATGCGTTATATGTTTCTGAAACCTACTTTACCTGGACAATAATTTAAAACACATTTTATTAAAGAATAGACACGTATATTTTTTTTTAACGAATCTAAAAATGTATCGCTCAGATTGTCGGTAGAAAAGAAGAACGTCCCACACCCATTCTATAAAAATTGCGATTGTAACATTTACAACGAATACTTATAAACGAATAGAAGTTTTCAAAAATTTAGAATCCTCCAGAAAGCGGAGCATAGGAGTGAAACCCACGTTTATTTCCAAAGCTAACCGACTTAGAAGTTACCTATAACACATAAACGATGCACACAGCACTTGAACGTAACGAATCGTCAAGCAAGTAATTAATCAATGTTAACTCGATTTCTTTAAATTCACACATATGTACATATTAATTGTTTTGACTTGTACAATAATATATTAAAATAATTCATCACCCCGAGTTACATCAATACTTCCGACAGCGCGGCGCCGCTTAGGCGTGCTATGATTAAAGATTACAACAGCCACTTTCTTTAACAACGAAACTTCTGAATCGTCTTTAATTTAAAATGATTAATTGCATTTTACATTCTTCTTTACTTATAAGATGGAAATGTGTCCTGCAATTGTCAAAAATACTCTTTCTATTATGTTTATTTTATTTAAATTCAGGACAATCGAATAACTAATGACTCAAGTATTCGTCACTTAAAGTTATTTAGATTTACCAGGAAATGAAGATTTTCTATAATTTAATTAGTAACGGGTGTCTTAAGAAGAACGTCGGATTTGATTTGTGCGCCATTGTTTTAGTGTTAGGTTGGCAGTATTGTCTTTATAAGTTCATCTGTGATTACTTCGGTTAATTGCTATGGAGCGCTTTTCAACGGCACAACGAGTTTTGATTGTTAAAACGCATTATAAGTATGGCGAGCGTTTCGCAGACACTGTGCGGAAGCTTCGTAGGATCCTCGGTCGTAACAACGTATCTAATGAGTCAACAGTTCGTAGGTTAATGAATAAATTTGAGGCAACTAGTTCGACTGCATACATCAAACCACCTGAGCGCACTTGTTCTAGCCGATCTCGTGCCAACATCGCCATTGTGCAGGAAAGTGTTGCCGTAAGTCCAACAGGATCCATTCGTGGGCGTTCAAAACAGTTGGGTATTACGAGAAGCTCCTTGCAATGAATTTTCGTGAAAGATCTTCACATGAAGGCCTACAAAATTCAGTTAACATAACAATTGAAAGCAACCGATCATATCAAACGGAGAATGGATTTTGGAAAGACAACTTGCAGACAACGATTTTCCAAAGAAAATCTTCTGACGAGGTGCATTTTCACTTAGACGGCTTTGTAAACAAGCAAAACTGTCGCTTTCGGGCGACAGAAAACAACGAGAAATCTGTGAAAGAGGAATGCATTCTGAACGAGTTACTGTGCGGTGTGGATTTTGGGCAGGTGGAGTAATCGGGCTGTACTTTTTCCTAGATGACGATGGAAATTACGTAACAGTCAATGGCGTACGTCACCGCACTATGATTGAGAACTTTTTGTTGCCCTATTTGAATTTGAATGGCATTGCTATCGAAGACGTATGGTTCCAGCAGGATGGCGCTACCTGCCACACCGTCCACCAAACGATTGCCTTGCTGCACGAGAAATTTCCAGGCCGAGTTCTCTCGACAAACGCAGACCAGAACTGGCCAATGCAGTCATGTGATCTGACTCCATGCGACTTCTTTCTGTGGGGTTTCTGAAATGGCAGGTTTATGAAAACAATCCCCGAACCATACCAGCACTACAGAATGAAATACAGCGTGTCATCGGCCAAGTGGAGGACAAAGACTGCGTAAATATCATCACGAATTTTATTGACAGAGTAACTGCATGTAGAGCAAGTCATGGAGGGCGTTTGCTATATATTATTTTTTATACTTAAATGGGAACATATATCTTTTTGTAGTAATATAAAAATATATATTTCATGAAAATGCAAAATTTGTTTTCCTTATTAAATCCGGCGTTCTTATTGGGACACATTTGATAAGGATTGTTCAAAATAGATGATCACAGTTTTTTTCTAACTCCTTGCCTTCATTCATCCACCAACTGCTGTCAGTCCTGTTCAAGGTGGTCCCCATTGATTGCAATGAACATATCCAGCGTTTTCACATGTAATTTAATAACCTTCCGAAAGTCATTCTTTGACAGATCCTTCAGAGTCGTCTTCTCAGCTTTCACCATGTGTTCTGAAGACTACAGACATCATCCACAGAGGCGCTTTTTCACTTCAGAGAAAAAAAAATTACAAGGGGCAAGGTCTGGGCTGTAAGCTGAATGAAGTACACATTTAACTTCGATTTCGACGAGATACACTATAACTATATTTTCAATATGTGGTCATGTGGTTGTTTCCATCTCACATAGTCCTTTACATTATTTGATACGATTTTGTAATATTGTCCTGTTACAGTTGGTGTGGTGGTACATTAGTTGATAAAGTTGGCCCTGAACAGCAAAGAATGAGATTTTTATGTTTTTATCAGCAGATACAGCCACTTTGGCTTTTTTATGCCTTGGTGGAGCTTTCCGCACCAAGTTTTGCTACTTACTGAAACCAAGTTTCGCTACTCATAGCGCTTCAAAGAACCTTTGTATCGTCTTCCTGTACTATTCCTTTAAATTTCACTCAAATTTTCAAGCACGTTACACGACAGTAAGTAGTCTCGGAACTCACCGCAAATAAACATATCTTATGCGCAGCTTTTCCGTTACCAAAGTATGGCAAGAGTCTAATGAAATATTCAGGATCTCTGATAGTTGTCTTAATACGATTCGTCGATCTTCTCACGGAATAGTCGCAGCGGTGTTGATGCTTGTTTCCGTTATAACTGTAATTGGTATTTTCGATGTTGACTGTCTTCCATTCTTGAATAATTTATTGCGTTTACAAACAGTACTATAAGGAAGAACAAATCCCTCAAAAGATTTCTAATCAATGAATAAGCCTTAGCACATGATTTCTACAGAAACGTATAAAATTTCAGAGCAGAAAACTGTTCTTCACGTGTCAACTGTGCTGTTACGTAGGCGAAATTCGATCAACTCTATCGGTTGGCATCGGCCGCAATCGTAGCCGAACCGAACACAGTCGTTATAGCGTAATAGGCATATCATTATACCAACTGTCTAACACAAGAACAGAACTTTACGACGAAATTATGCCATTAAAAATTATGATGGCTAATATTTGGACAGTACTCCCACAATTTGAAAATAAACATAACTATTACCTCCTTTGAAAAAGTTTTATAAAAAATATTACCTCAAGGCTTACTAATTAATAGTGTACAGAAACTTCCATATTTTTCCTATAGTAAGACGGAACTCTATGAAACAATTTTTAAGTATTCCAGGAATTTCGTGGAAATCCCTGACTTACCACGTATCACCAACTTTTGGAAAGGTAAAATCGATGATTCTTGAAAATCTACGTAAGGCAGTTAAATCTATCTGAACCAAATACCCTCACATTTGCATCAAAACTTTGAGCAATGTGTCAACTGGATGAGTTCCAAGACTTTAGACTCCTGAACAGAAAGATTGTCGTCAAGAGATTTCTTCAACTAATTTAAATATACTGTAAAGTATCTAGGCAATTTTGTAAAATATGGACAGGGAGTAAAATTTGGGTTCGTTATTGGCATTCTGATACCAAGTATTAGGGTTAGCTACCTTCAAAAATTGTCGTTTACAAACGTCTACTAACAAGTTTAGGGCGACAGTTCTTCGCAAGTACCTTGAAATATTTAATTCATCACGTGGTGAAAGGTAAAACAATCTCCACCAATATTTAACGAAGTAAATCGCGTTAGACAGGAAAAGCGTCATTTTTTTTAGGAAAGTGGTTACGATACGCCAAGATAATTCTAATAATGTAAAGGGTCTAAATTTCATGTAGAAATGAAGATTTCCTGAGCTAGCTGATATAACGTGTAAGCCGTTATGTCTCTCTGCTATTATTATTTATTCAGAAATTTAAAGAAAAACTACTAGGTACATGGTTTTCTTCATCCGAAAAACTTCAGCGGGCTATATAATGAGTTCGCAAATTACATCGAAAGTTGATTTCGGTATTAGTTAAGTACTTTACTAACTGAAGGTGCGTGTTTTTATAATGATTATTAAAATTTTATATGCATGCGGAATTTGCAATTATACACTTAAAGTAAATTCCACACACAGGTTTGAACTGGAGATCATCATTATCTCTAACGCCATGCAGGATTTTGATATAAATAAATCTTCGAACTGCATTCAACTTCACCGAAAGCGAACTTAAGATAGTTCACTTTACTTAAAAATTAGTCTCGTACTAAACGATAGTCCACATTTAGTAATTTATTTATTACTGTTGGTATTCTATTTAGTACGTTAATAAATATTAAACAAATGCTGTTTTTGAATTAAACGTAACTCTGTTCGTTCAACAACGATGACTTGAAAACGAATTCGAAAATGATTCTTTTTGAAATAAAAGTTAAACATGAAATGATGAACCCCCGTTATTGCCAAACCTTATATTCATCCTAAGAAAGTAAATCCCCGTAAAAGCAATTTAATTAAATTCTATTAAAATAAAAAAATATATAACTTACCAGTGCTTTAATATCCAGCAATACAGCGTTAAAGAAATTTTTAAATGGACTAAAAATTAACACACGTTTCGTAACATCTAGTAAACACATGTCAACAGTTACCTTTCATGACTATGTAATGCTCATTGGAAAAAAGGGAATAAAATTCTCTTGACATATTCAAATGGCCAAAGAATTTTTTCAAGTGCGTTATGCACATGGGGTTGTTTAATGATCTGTATAAAAGTAGAACTTTCTTAATTGAAATTGAATTTAATTCTTTGAGCATGCTTTCATGTACTACTAGAATTAAACACTCTAATTTGATGTAAGATCATTTGTATTAATTAGAGAATGATACGACATGGATTTTGCGTACCCTTTATTTTATTTTTCTTCATACGTGATCGTGCAATAATAACAATACTTAATATTGCATTTATAAATAGAAATTTGCGTTGGTTTCGCAAAGTTGCTTCAGAAACTTTGGAATGTTGATTTCCCTCTATAGAAATATGTCAAAGTGGAATATTTATTTCATATTTTACAAATCATTCTTATAAATAACTTAGTTGATAATTGGTTTTAGTAAAATCAAACGCAGCCTAAATTGTACCGAGCGTGTTTCAAAAATAGCTGGAATCACGAAAAATGTCGATACTTTATAACCTGTAGATCAAACATTTCTTATAAATTTTGTTTCAAATCGAATTGAAAATTTAAATTATATAGTTTACTCTAAATACTACCCTGCCTACTAAATAAAAACGGAATTATAAATTAAACTATAGTAAAGATGTACTTCTGTAATTTAATACTGCTTATAAAAACATGTAATATTTGTTTAGGACGTGTTTGTAGTAGCTTCACCCATAAAAGTCCTTGTTTAATTTCTTTGAAATAACTTGAAATAATTTCTAGTAGGCCATTACACATTAGTATTTAATTTTTAAAGATGTTGATTGTTTCTTGTTGTTTAATCCTTCAGTAGTCGCGTGCTTTTATATGCTCTGCTGTTAAAATTATTTTCATCAACTCAAATGACTTCTAAAACATATTTTTAATGATTTTTAGAAATACTAAACTCTTTTAGTTGTTTATTTTTTGTATAAGCCCTAGATACATTGAACTGGAAAGATCTCTTTTGATTAATACTTGTTTATTAGGATATCGATATGTAAGATGGACGTATGTCATGAAATCCTTCACGCCTAAGGATACATATTTATTGGTACATTACGTTTTATCTGTTTTGGTGTGTTTATTAGCCTTTATTTTATCAATGTTTCATAAATGGGACAAATTCAAAAAAACTTACATTGATTTATTTCTATTTATAGTAAATTACTATTTTATGTAAAGGGCCCAACGAAGAATACAATAAAATGAGTATATTAAACAAATAATAATATTATATACACGCTATACCATAAGTACCTAAGTACCTAAGTACCAGATTAAGAAAAGACTAATAAAATGTAAGTATCTACTATAGCTGATTAGAAATCATCGGAACATACAGTGAAAGGAACATGAAGGCATAACCATATGTGTTTACTCATTAATGAATAATAACTATTTAAATAGAGGTGGAGCACAATAGCGTTCCACACACCCAATGAATGGTTAATCGGTTCATGCTGCGTATTGCCAAAATTATTTGTTAAAAGCAAACAAATGTCAGACATGAAATTAATACAATTCATTTTCTTTTAAAATTTGTAACGTGTTCAATGGAGATATTCTAAAACAAATTATGCCGTTTTTTTTACGTGGACCAGTAACAATATTATTGCCTAAAAATACTATTTTAAACAAAAATACATTGCTTATAAATAAATAACCTTTGCAAAAATGATTTCTGAATATTTCGCTTACCTGTTAGATTCGCTGATTGGAGGTTGAGAAACACGTGTATCATTACGACATTGCATGTAATTGTTAATTCATCAATAATTAAATTCCCTTGAATATATCTAGCTAAATAACGGAAATTAAATTTAATATATTCGGTTGTTTGGTTGCAGTAACTTTATAAGCATGACAATAATTCTTTTTCAAAATAAATGTCACAACAACGCATTTAGTTCAAAAATTATAACTAATAGATAGCGTTTAGGAAGGTCAGATCCATGGCAACAGATGTTTATTTCCTCTCTCCATTTTTGAGAAACTTCTGAGTGGGTGAAAGAATCTAAATGCTATTCTAAATTATTAGAGGAAATTAATTGAATAAGACGAAAATGTCTCTGTTACCGTTTATTAAATAATATAGTAAAAGGTTGTATAGTATTTGTTACGATTAACAATGGATGATGGTAATAAATAGCAGCTGTCCTTCTTATTGGCTAACATGTATTTTAAGATTGAACTAACAAAATTAAAATTTTTTAGATTAAATACGATGGTTGTGGTTTTATCTAACTGTGAGTGGTTAAAAATTGCCCATTTTAAATTAAAACTATTCGACATGTATAGGCGTCTAGGCAAGTGAAGTACATAACTAGTCTGTGATTCTAAGGTTTGAGCATTGTACTTGACATTGTCTGCCAACGAAACATGAATGTGGGTTTGTAACTGTTACAATTTAAATCACTCTTAATCGTAGCATTTTATTATTTTACAAATTGTAAAGAATCTAATGGTATTATCTTTGCGATTTCGAAATTATTTTCTCTTCTTTTACTGTAAATTATAATTGTCATGTTCATTTGATTTATTTGAAGAATATTAAATTACTCTTATCCATGTTATTTTAGTCAATTGTGTAGTAAAGTAAAAATTAAGTAACATTCTTAAATGTAAGCCTAATTCATTTAAAAATTGTATTAATTGATCCTACGTGTAATTTCTGTTTATTTAAACCAAAATGATTCGACTTATAAGACAAAAATTGCATAAATCTGATTCTTTGGACTTCCTGCTTTAAGTTGTTTCTGATTCTATATTTTTTGTTAACATAGTGCGCCAAATATTCAAATTTGGGCTAACGACTGATGATATTAATTAGGTTTTTTATGAAGACCAGCGGCTGTTATTTCAATAACTTGCAAATTAAATAATAAATTAATAAAACGCAAAATGGCTGCAGGTTTCTGCACTGATGTAATCGAATTTATTTGCAGTGATAGTTGCACACAAAGTGAACAATCGATAATGTAACATAAATTTACACTTACCAATTTGCAGACGAACAATGTCTTTGGAGTGTCTTCAACAATTGTTTCTTCTAAAAAGGGAGAAGAAAGGATGAACAATATCGACAGGATATTTGGAAATTGGCAAGGTGTAATAATTGGTTGAACACGAGAAATATACACGATAATTAAATTATTTACTCTTATGTGCAGCTGAAAATATTATAGTCGCACTTAGGCCGGACGAACAATATTTTTGAATTAAATTAAAAATGAACAACGATTTAAATCACACCGAACAAAGGGTTTTTCTGACAATACTAAATTTCGTGTTACCTTATGTCAAACGCGACGACAGACTATATTCTTCGCGGAAAACGCTAAAGCGAGATTAATCTAGCGTCTCCGATTTAAACTATGATGTGCCTTAAAGGATTTCATACACGCGAGCGCCCAAAATGAACAAAATGAAAATAAAGACGATAAGGTGGGAGCACATAAGATATTGTGGTTAATTCTGTTGTATGATTCCAGCCGAGAATAATTTGAGCTCTGGCTGGCTTAATTTAACTAGGTACGGGGTAAAGCAACGAACTAATGACAAACGTAGTAAGACCTTATTAATTATTTATGTTTGTGGTAATTGGAAATTCTTGATTAAATCTTGTTAACCAATTCGTTGTTTCTTCTATATATGTCACCCAACAACCAACAGTGAAGCACTTCAGTTTGGATTCACTATACTAATCCATTCGATCTGATTATAAAAGGTTTGGCACCCATTATTATAAGAAAAATCTGGTGTGAAACAACACACGACTTTCTCTTACGCACATATGCCAATAGTGTCCACAAATCATTAGAGTATTGCCTACGATTATTTTGGAAACAA
>JAHWXV010127292.1:0-24986 GCA_024586415.1 Phrixothrix hirtus | reverse complement strand
CATATAAAAGACTGATCACCTGTTGATGTTGCGGAACTCGGAGCTTACGTAGATTGCCTTATTTTGATGGGAATTCATCGGCTAGTTAGGCTTCAAAATTATTAGCGATCCTTTCCTGCAAGTTAATTACGTAGCAGATATTATGACATCAAAACGTTTCAAAAAAATAACTGAACCCCTTCATTGCAACAATAATGAAACATGTCTAGCTAGAAATGCTCCAAATGACTACAAATTATTCAATTGCGTCCCGCCATTGACTACCTCAATGTAAAATGCGAGTGAGTTTATAAATGTTCGTTTGCTGTTTCTGTGGATTCAAGCATGATTGCCCTCAAAGGTCGCTGTTGTTTCAAGAAATATATGCCGATGAAGCCAGTAAAACGTGGATATAAAGTTTGGTGCCTTTCTGACCTTCACACTGAACTCATTTTGAGATTTCAGAAAGATACTAGTCTTCAAAAACCCACAGATGTTGGATTGGGCCAAGCAGCTGTATTGAAACTCACTAAGAATCTGGGCGGTAAAAATTACTCGGTTGCTTTTAATAATTTCTTTACGCCGGTAAAATTGCTTGGAGAACTCCATAAAAAAGGAATATATGTAATTGTCACATACAGTACCTACCTGCAATGATGAAAAAGAAGGACAAAATGAAACGCGATGAATTTCAGTTGCCAGGTTTTGTTGGCGTCCTGCACCAATACTTAAATTTACCGCGGTACATTTACGGTAAATCGGTGGTTGTTAGGACTACGAGGACAAATAGACCCTGTCGGAACAAAAAATGGGTGGCGGTTTTTTTCGGTGGAAAATAAATTAAGAAAATAAAGTGACCGTTGTAAGAGATTTCACTCTTGTGGATTACGAATATTAATAATTTGTAATAACTCGTCGTGATAACACCGCTATGTGGCATTAAAACACGCGTAGGTTGTACGTTATAGAAATCGGCCGTGTATGAGCGACTTTTGAAGTTTCCGGGGTAAGAGCGAGAATTCAGCGTGAGTAGGTGTGGCGGAATCCCGGTCCCTGAGAAGCAAAGTAGTGGGTTTCGGGGAATTATTTGCCTTTTTCCACCCCGTCGACAGCTTCATAGGTCGTGCCAATCTGCCTGCGAAAGCAGGAACGTATAAGATTCACGGCCGACTATTATGGTGCTTTTGGGCAAGCGGTTAGTCCTGTAACGCGTTGACCAAAACAAAGGTACTTATTGTTACATTCTTTGCTTTAATATTGGTTGCCTGTAAGGGCGTATTGGGTATGTTAACGTGTATCAGCGGAAATTCGGTGTAATTCATAGTCTCGGCTGCCAAATGTTGCAGAGCCCAGATTATACCATTCCCATTTTGAGAGGAGCTTATCAGGACATAATTCCTGTCCGAACTGTTAATGCATACCTTTATTTACTGTGAATATAATATTTAGATAACTCTTGAATTAGGCCGCATTCAACATCTGGAGAAGCTTTCTTGTAACACTGTGTGTCCTTTTGTTGTTTTTGTGTACGCTGAATAATCTATTTCTTTAGGTATAGATAAATAGCTATTCCCCGATTGGGCTTTCATTTTAAATTTGGAATAAGTTAAATGTGATTATTTTGTATTTCAGGGGATTGTTTGTCAAGCTCTTCTAGCCACGGTTTTAATTTATACTGATATTTGGGGCTTAGGTAAGAGGCAAGTCAGGGACATTTATAGGCCGAGAGACCGTTCTTCCCTGTTCCGAAGGACAGTTCGGTTCATTATACGGCCAATAAGGAGCAGTACTCCCTCCAATTGCAAACCTTTTTTGTACGTACTTTCAGATTTTTAGAGCGTAGACGTGCTCATGAAATCTGTCACGAACTCCCTCCATCCCCCGAGAAGCTAGCGGAACACCAGCATCGTCGTTGGCGGTAACACCAGCCGAGCTTGTGATATAGTTTCAAAACTCTGGAACAGTTTCTGCTGTGAAGTGGCAAGACAGTAATCCAATGACTTTACTAACCAGTGCCGTATCACCAACAGAAGTAATTACAGTCAAAATAACTAATAAAGATGGAACACGAGTCGACATTTATTGTCCATAAGTAGTGGATGTATACAATAAAATAATGGTAGGCGTAGATCGATTCGATCGGAAACCAGAACTATATGCAATTGGCAGGTGTTCAGTAAATTTTAGTACATGATCTTTTATTTTTTGGCGGATTTAGCTATATTGAATATTTACATCCTTTATAACGCATGTCGAAATTCTGACCAGCTAGCATTCAGGATCACTTTGGCACGCCAACTAATCTGCGGGTATAGTAGTCGATAAAAAAGATGTAAATCAGTAAAATTTCTAGAAAATAAAGGAATGGTACCAGATGAGGTCAGACTGATAGACACTTACCGGCAGGGCAGAATTTGTAACACTAAAGCCAAAAAGAAAAGAACTGTTTACATTTGCTCACTGTGTCAAGTACCTGTCTATATGCCAGTTTTCTTGAAAAAATTAATGGTATATTTTGTATTAAGAATATTTTAATCAAAAATAGAATTTTCTTTATTTTTTCTAGAAAAAGATTAGTTAATTCAAAGGGCTGTGGGAAACATTTCCCACCAACGATTTTTCAAAAATAATCGAAAATTTTAGGTAACCATATGCCAAGATCATTGCTCAGTATTCAATAATTATATTTTAGTTCTCAAAAGTTTTGAGATTCTTTGCCTTGTTTTTTGCCCATAAAATGGTTAAAGTACTTGTTTATTGACTGTTTTCGGGCAGCGAAGTATTACTAGCAAATAGCTGTTACCGTAGAAACTGGTTAATTTAACCACAAAAAACTCATACAAAACTTATTTTCAAGCTTTATTTACAATCGTCATCTAGCAACCGTAAAACGGTATTCAAATAATAGGTGTCTATTTTTATCAAAGTTTAGAAGTACTTATGAAAAAAAATAATGTTTCGATCTCGTGTCACCCCGATAGAAGGTGCTTGGAAAATTTTCGTGTAATTGGTTACTAAGGGATAGATGTTGCTGGAAATTAATAATAACCAGAATATATTAAATGCTCCATCATAACATAAAAAGTCTTTAATGTGTTTTATTAACGTAATACAAAATTTACATTTGCAAGTGTACGTCTATTAATTGGGAAACCTTTACCATATTTTAATCTATTTATTTATTTATTAAGACCTAATTATAATTATAATATAACCAATAATTAAATACATCACAAAACATAAAACATATTTTTTGTAAGTTTAGCTAGCCAAACAAGATAAATGAAAATAGTCCTGTGATAATTTAATAACAAATAACTTAACACAATAGCGTTGTACGCTCCAAAATTAGGATTTTTTTTAAATGTGATGAAAACATAGAATGCTATCACATTATATAATATTGAAGAAAACAGAAAGAACTCTTAAAACCACAAAATTATATCATAGGATGAAAATTAATAAATAAACTTAAACCCTGGCAAGGCTGTTCCATTCTCTTAAAAATATTCCAAGAACGGTGAACATATCACAAGCTAATTCGCAATAATAATCGAGGATCGAGTATGTCAAGCGCGGCCAGCTCACTACAGTGGAAGGTGGTCGCGTGTCAACCGTAATTACGCGACTGAATACTATGAAAGCAGACAAATAGGGAGTTTATGAATGCCACTTATTTCGGGACAGCCCGTAGTATGATGTTAATTATTTTTACCTGTGGACAAAAATCAAAAGTTCCGCAGGAATAACAGATACAGGAGTTAAATAAGTTGAAATAAGTGATATTTGAGGTGTTTGGCAACAATTCGGCGACTTTGATAAGGATAGCATAGTTTTTTGACTCGTCCTGTGTATTGATAAGTCCTACAGTGTATTAAATTGAAAACTATAAACCTGAAGGCCCAATGCATGAACGAATGTGGCAACAATGTGAGTAATAATAAAGTTTGAATTAGCTCAACCTGTATATAGCTGTTAGCCAATGATCGTTAGGATGTAATTAATAATTTAATGTCCGGCAACGGACATGCTAATTTGCTTAGGTTAGCCAAGCTTACTTACTCATTAGGTAGCACAAAAATGATGTAACACTACGTGAATAAAAGAGTTCGTAACATTTAACACCTTTATAATCTACGAAATGCAATTAAATGCTTTCATCATATAATACACCCACTTTACAGATGTAAAATAAAATACGGTGGATTGGTACTGAATATTTGTCAAAGCTTCATAAAATACTCGGAGAGGTAATGTATCCCATACGATTAGCTAATTTTCTTTGTTCAATAATGGTTTCCCGAATAAAAATGGTGACATACAAGTAATACCATTCATTCCAATATTTTCTCACGAACTCAAGAATCGTGGTTAGTTCTAGTTCTAATCACAAATAATTTTTTTTAGAGTAAAACACTAGATTTTGAAAAACAAATTTGACTAATTAAATTATTTAATGATTAACAGCCGTTGAAATATTCGTACATAAAGATAAAAATTTCTCCTAACAAAGGCAACTAAATTATGCGTTACGATAGTGCTCTACTTGGGATAGATAAGTGAAGCAAGTCACGTAAAATAAAATGCGGCAATACTTACACTTAGCGGTTGTTTTTCAGCGTAAGTAAAAATAGTAAATCACTTCCTTGTTTAATGGAATTCGCACCTGGTTGCGACAGAGTTTGGAAGATATTACTTATATCGGCGACAACGTACCCAATTTTGAATTCTCAAACTATCTAGACTTCCATACGACAGTTACTTCCTAAAGTAAACTAGGGAAATGCCATAATAATAAATGTTAAAAACAAAATTCACCTCAACTCCGGAATTTTATATGAATTAATACATTTTCTTGTACTTTCGATTTCTTGATCAGTTTATGGCGTTTCAATTCGTAATGAAAGGTACACGGGGAAGACAAAGAATTTACATTCTACTCGATGGTAGCCCGGTGGTGCGGGAGCGGGTCTTGGTGGTGTTCTCAGTGACTTGGGAGGCTCTCTTGGTCTGGTTTCACGGTCGCTATACCTATAAATTAATTATTTACCGGGGGACGTCGTTTGTGAAAATGACGTCGCTCGGACTTCGATCATGAAACGAACTTCAGTAATATTTAATTGATGATCGTTTCGGTTTTCGGTGGTAACAGGTAACAGTAATAATTTATTTACAAAATTAAGCGGAAATTAGAACATAAATCAAATCAAAATTGTTATAGTTCGAAATAAAAATAAAATAAACATAGTTTTCTGACACCAGATAAAAATAGATTATTTACAATTATTTATGTATGCATGGAAAGTCAGCTTTTGCATGAGGTTTATATGGCAATTAATATTTGAGTGGTCGGCGCAGCGTGTTCTGTCTCGGCCAATTTCTGCGTTCCTGATATGTCTGAATGCAAGAGTCGGCAGTATGCTTTGCGATATGAGCACGGGCACGACGTTCTTGGCGGCCGTCGTGTACCTAATTTATACAGGGGGCGAGTATCTGATGCGGGGCGTTAGCGTATACTCGCGACCTTCCTTGCCACTCAGTGCCGCTAAACGTTACGACGCTTGGTGTTGTTTGCATATCGATACCTAGCAACTCATCTGCAAATGACAGGATGTTTCATATGACGGACGATTTCGGTACAGCGTAGTTGTGCGTCCGAAATTAATACAACTCAATACACAACGGCGTTGACGGACGCTCGGCGTCGGACACAAATAGTTACAGAGCAACTTGTTTGTGGTCGACCCAAAGTCGATTTGTTGCTGTTTCGGCGACGGTAACACCAGGGATACACTTAATCTATCTTTGTTACAGAGAAACAAGAGATAAAACATCGTTCTAGAATCTGTACATGTAGATCTCTAGCATGCGGCGCACTTTAACAGTTACTAATATGAACGGTATTCAGGATTTTAGCAGTCTTGGCGAGTCCAGAAGACGTCGCGTGAAGATCACTGTAATATTTAATAACAAAATACCTGGACTTTACAGAAAAGCCTTTACGGTTTATGCACTAGGCAATGTCCCTTATTAAGTCTCATACGAAACCTGATTTTCAATTGGCAAAAGCGTCTTATTTATAGTTAAATTCATACTCGCGTTCTTTATTTAGCGAATATGGATTTCGACGGTTTTCTTTGTCTGCTATTTAATCAATTAGGACAACAAATACATTTGCTTTTACTAACTCGTTTGCAAAACGTGACGCAATATTAGTGTATAGTATTTAATTATTTTTTACTAATTAAGTAATGTTTAAATCATTTGCGATTGTTGCTAATGTTAATTATTATTAATTATCAAAACAATCTTGATTGATTTCGCACAGTAAACGGTGATTTATGCGTCAGGTTGTGCAATCTTTATTAATTAACTTATGGTATGTTTTATAACAGCTTTTAATTAAGAAATTTTTTCATTTGCAATTTAAACTAAATCACACACTCGCGCACGGTATTTAACACTCTCTTAAAGTTCGTTTTGTCTTTAATTAAGTCTCAATTGATACACTTCCGGTATACTAATATAGCGAAAACACGTAGAATTCTCGGAATTCCATTAGATCGGATTTCGCGATATTACTACGTTTCCACGGGATACGTTACAAGTTAAATAACCAATGTAAGACAAAAGACATAGCTTAAGCAACTACTGTTGCTGTAGAAATCTTAACATGTAATGTTACAACTTATTGTGCTACCAATCGCGTTCTCTATTATTTTTAACATGATCTCCGGTGGTTCACTAGGAACGATGTTCTTGAAATTACCTAGCAATCAAGCGTAAATCCCAAGTAATCAGTGAAATTTTGAAAACGTACAAGTTTATTAGAACTCAACTTCTCTGCCTGATTAAAAATTGAAGGATTTCGCTTATTTCCTTGGAAGCTGAGAATTTATAATAACCAATCTTTTTACCGTAAAGCACTTTTAGAAAACGGATTTCTAAAGGAATTATTTTAAGATTTCTTATGAATACGCGAAATTATCAAATCTATGTAACTTTTAATTATATGAAAGGTTATTTACGCTTTCCTTTCAAAATAACGTCCGAGTTATAAGCAATTCTAATTAATGACGATTAATATACAGTGAGGTATGTAATTACCGCTCTTACAATGTTAATAAAAAAAATGATGAAATGGCCAATATATATGTAAAATAGTGTTGTAAATTATATTTTTATGCGCCGCACTGCGTTATTCATTGTAAGCAAGGTGCTATGATGGAAGAAGGAGCTGACAAACGATGTTCTAATTTTGCAAAAGGCCGAAATATGAACGTAACGTACGAGATAAGTCTCATAAATACCTGTTACATCGCGATATTAACATCTCTAGTCTACAAAAAAATAATACTCATAAGCAATTATTTTACGACCATTGTGACACTTTTCTTTGAATCCCTAAACAAGTCGAAATCACTTGGGGCCAGATCGGAACTATAAGGGAGCAATCTAGTTCTTTGAATTTACAGTCACGAATGGCTGCTTTTGAAACTACCGCACAGGTGTGTTGCCGTGCAATAAAATCACACTTCGCTGTGACTTTTCTCGCCCTACTGTTAATATTTCTGCCCAACTTGTGTAGAAGTGAAGCATAATATTCACCGTTCACAGCTGTATTTCTTTCTTTGAAGTCGATCATCAAGATCCCAGCTGAGTGCCAGAAAATGGCAGTGATAATATTTTTTGTTGACTGACTAACCATATCGAGGGTCATTTACACCGAAATAGTCACTCCATCGATTCTCTTTACGGTATTGGACCGTAATAAAGAACCGTTATTTCGTGTTCAGTAACAATTTATTTGCTAGTGTTTTTCTCCCTTTTTTAACAAAACCTTAAAAATTCGAAAGCTCAGCGTATTTCCTCCAACTTCTATACCGAACAGGAAGTTTCAGCACCTGTCTTGCACTGACCATATTAAATTGAGCGGTGGATGATTGTTTTAGACAACTCCTACTGCTGATTTCCCTAATCTTCCTGACTATTTTCAGGTTCACTACGCCCACTGCTCATCCGGCAAGTGGTTTGTCTTCAATAGATTCTCTTCCTATACAAAATTCTTTCACCCAGTTATAAACTACCCCGTAAACGTTGTCCAAACGGTGTTTAATTTCAATTGGGTTTGTCTTCTTTCACATGGTGTCAGCTATTGCTGTTTATTTAAGAATATTGGGTAAATTAAGCGAGATTTAGTACCATGCACGTTAATGATTAATATAATTTTCGTTAAACTAGAATTCATGGAAATACTTTAGAAATCCATCCTATTTAAGAAAGAATAAAGCTAAATTAAAAATCTGGTGTGAGACAACACACGACTCCCTCTTAAGTATGTACGTAGGCATACAAATATGCAAATGTTCACAAATAATTAAAATATTATTTACGTTTATTTTGGACCGATAATTGTAACGGTCACCCATCCAAGTTACTGCACACGTAAAAACCTGCTTAACTCCAGAGATTTACTCTAATAACTCACTTCAGCTCATTTTTTCAACAAAACCTCTAAGTTCACGTAAAAGGATATGAAAGACATAAGAACCATAGCAAGTTTCAAACAAATTGTTAAAATCATTTTCAAGAAAATCTCAAAAAACCTAAAAGTCGCAAGAATAAAATGGCACCTCCGATCATTCTATTTTAACTAAATTCTTGTCGTTTCATGTAGAGAACATATAAAACATAAATATAGTTTTCGATTTTCATATAATGATTACTCTTTGAGAAACGCTATTCACAACTAATACTTCAAGTACTTCCGGTTACTCGATTTTCAAAAGAAACTCCTTGCTCAATATAATACTAAATTAAATAGCTAAGAAATAGACCAAGTTTAAAAAAATCGTTATAGTCGATTTCAAGAAAACCGTGAAAATGGAGAATTTGGAAATTATCTAAGAATGACAGAAATAAAGTGGTACTTCCGGTTATGCGATTTAAACAAAATGATTGATTTTGTAGAAAAAGGCGTCTGTGACACCAAATATAAATTTTGATTCAGTTAGGGATTTTAGTTTCATAATTATTGTATTTAGAGTTAACAGTGAAAGTACTTCCGGTTACTCAATTTACAGGAACTTTCTGAGTAACCGCCATGCTTATATCAAAGGGTCTTTAATGCTTAAGAAATACAATAAATACTGAAAAACATCGTTATAGCCGATTTCGAGAAAATGTTGAAAAAACGAAAAATTCGAAATATATCGAAAAATGGCAGGTATAAGGTGGTACTACCGGTTATTTGATTTTAACGAAATTCTTGATTTAGCGCACTAAGGTGATTGTAATGTTAAATGCAAATTTTCATTTAGCTAGAGGTTTTAATTTCGTAGTTATTTTAATCAGACTTAACTGCGAAAGTACTTCGAGTTACCCGACTTACGGGAAAGCTTATGAAAAACCGCCTAGATTATATGAAAGGGCATTAAATTTCTAAGAAATATAGTAAATTTTAAAAAAATAGAGACGATTTCGAAAAAATCTCAAAAAAACAAAAACCGGCAAGAGTAAAGTGGCACTTCCGGTTTTTCGGTTTTACTGAAATTATTGCAGTCATGTGCAATGATGGATAGAAACTCAAATATAAAATTTTGTTATTCTAAGACTTTTGGTTTTCGAGCTATTGTGTTCACAGATACACACACATACTCACGCACGCATACACACGCGCACGCGCAAGCGCGCGTGCACACATCCACGCACACATATACACATACACACATACACACACGCACACACACGCGCGCGCGCACATACATACACACACACACACACAAAACAATTTCCAAGGGCATGATTTTCTTACTCATGGTTCCCGAAACGTGTATTTCCACTAAAATTTTTACATCGAAAATTTTGGTCGAAAACAATACTTTCTCTTTTACCTATATTTCATATAGGTAAGAGAAAGTAAAAATCTATTTGAATATATCTCGTATTTTTATTTTAAAATGTTGCAAAGTAATTTCAGTTACAACTTCGTTAGTATTGTGTCAGAAATTTTAGAAATTGTGGGATGCAAATAACATCACGCGCCACGAACGAATAAGGTTAAGAACTGTTGGTTACATAGTATAAAAGTTATGCCGACAAGAAATTAACGGGAATGATACAATTTAAAACTTAAGAAATAATTACCTGGGTTACAGTTCAACATGTATTAAGATATTTTTCTTGCTGCCTTGCCGACGCATGTATGATCTAATAGGGGGGGAAAGACGAACAGTCCCGTGGAAAAACCGTAGGTAAAGGCACAGTAGTTATGCTACAGACACGCTTGTGTTGGTAATATAAGGTATTTAGTGTTTGTTCCGTCGGTCTTCTTTATTTTTAGGGAAATAATATGGGACTTTATTAAAGTTACACAGTACCTGCCTAGCTTCAGACCTGTAGGCAGTAAATCTAAGTAGTTTGGGATAAACTTATTAATAGAAAAACGGCCAACTCCTTTTATGTATCATCCTACCCGTGGGGGTTATCTATCCTAAGAATTAAGAAGTAGAAGCGCTTCCCTAGTCTAGAGCGTTCTTCCACCTGTAAGTGTCCTATATTTTCTTTTGTTCTTTCCTCCATTATTCCGAACCCGGCAAAGAGGGACCACCTTTGCTTCGGCACGAATCTACCAACCAATCCAGTTTTGTTTGTGTAAAATAACGTAAAACTAGCTAAAGAATGTTACCGTCCGTTATTTATGCATATCAAAGGAATAAATAAATTATAGACTTAAAACTTTTGTAGTAACGTTGAATTAGAATTGATTCAATGGGGCATTTTACGTTTATGATTTCAATCATTCATGTTAACCGTTTATATCACAGCTACGATTATACTTTAATTTGTTAGTTTTATGATTTCCATTGTTTAAATAACCTGGGTAACCATTTTTAAATATTTTTTGCTTATGCCGTTTATTTTATATATTGTAAGTGTCGTTGGCGAAATCTAGAGTTCATTCATTTATTGTCACCTTCATTCAACTACTCCCAGTAGTAATAACCCGCTGGATTTTGTAAGTAAATTGTTTCGAGCTTAGATTTCGCTAGTCAACGTTCTTTGTTCTTTGAATGTAAGTGCTAGTGAATTTCTTAACTGATTATTAAATTTATATGAATATATGTGTATTTTTGTGCAAACTGAAATTATATAAAGATGTTATTGTGCTTAATTTTGATTATTTCATTAACCTAAAACCTAACGCGCGTACAGAAGGTTAAATAGCAATTTAATAATTTTTAGGAATGAATGTCGTAAAGCATTTATTTCTGAATAAAAATAACACTTTATTAAAAATCTAAAGTTCAGTTAGTTAATTAAATAACATACAGGGTGGTTAGTTCTGAAAACCTGCTCGTAGTCATTTCATTTAAAACATACTACGCCCTAAGTTTTTGTAAGTAACGTAAACAATATTTGACGCTTTCGCTAGCATTTTTCATTGTCTTTTATATACAAGGCGATCATAAATTAGTGAGCATCTTTAGCATTAGAACATTTCTCTTTTTCAGTTTAATTTAGTAACTGCAGTACCACTAAAGTGTCTGTCTCCACTTTTAAGGTAGGTCACTAACATCGTGATATACAGGGTGTTTCGCAAACATTGCCTAATGGCAGTTTTGACTTGAGACAGTGGCACCCACCTTTTACCGATTTTGACTTAATTCTACAGTGTTTAGCCTCGCAAGTAACGACGAACCACACTTCGCTCCACTGTAGCTTTGCCGGCCGTGGTTAAACACTCGTGATTTCTGCCACATGCGTTATTGTCAATTTAGCCTGTGACAAGGGAACTTAATAACACATTTTATAGGTCTCGAACTTTAACATTTCGAAAAGTTGGTGCAGGTCCTGTTCTTTTCGTAACTGCCGTTGCTAAACAATTGTAGTTAGAGGCACGAAATTTCTTCTCCTTATATTCAAATATTAGTGCATTATAATCCCCCAAATTGTTAGCCGAGCTTACGCAGAAATACCCGGAGCCAGGTAAATACGATACCCACCTCGTATGTCGAATAGTTTAAAAATTGAACGTTTGTTTATAACTTGGAAAAATAAACGATATCTGACTTTGCTTTAAACTATTGAATTTTCCTCAAAGATTTTCCTACAAAATCCAGTTAATTGTCCACCCTGTATATATAAACTAATTAATTCTAGGAAATAGGATAAGAATTGGAATATAGAAATATGATAATTTTTAGATATTTGTTATATTTTTAGATTTATTTAATATCAGCATTGCATCTTAAACGTTGCAATTTCTTCGGTTCCCTTTTCGATCACTCTTGAAGTTAAGTACGTAGTTTTGAAACAATTGGTTTTACATGCGGTTCTATTGAGTTTTCCAAACGTAACTAGAAAATAACTGCTCTTATACACATTATTTACTCAGAAAGAATTTTTTTGTAGACAAATTAAGCAGTAGAAGGTTCAGTTCGTACCTATGGATTCCAATAACAATAATTAACCCCACAGATGCCTAATTATTGCACCCTTACCTAAATACTTTTAAGATACTTAATGCGTAAATCTTCCAATATGTCAAAACAAACAACGCACAAAAGAAATTAACACATTCAAATCAAGTACAATAAAAACCCAAATTAATATTTATGGGGGGTTGTTGATTGTCAGCTGGAACCGTAACGATCTATGCTGCTCTTCACCGCGGGGGGGTTTTAGTTTAACAACGACTGACTTCTATCATAAAATAACTAAAATTGCACCCCTGACGTTTGATTTATTCATTATTTATTAAATATCGGTGGGTGTAATTTTAGATTCCTATCTAGTAATCGAACTAAAACTTTTTTCAGGACTAATTATAAAGTTGCAAATCATCAAATGATGTTGAAGTATATAATAAGAATGTAAGCATGTTTAATATAATATTATTGTCATTTTTAATTGACAACTATTATATAAACAAAGAAAAATCCTTGGAAATTTTCAATTTACTAATGCAGAATGTATGCGAACTGTAAATCCCTTGTTGTTTTAGAAAAAGTGGAGTAAGTGCTTGTTTTGGTATCACGCATATCGCTGCTGCTCCCTTTCACATTAATAATACTCATTCTCATTTATTAGTTATAATTATATGTAATTTTGATCATTTTAGCCTTGATTTATTCTTTTGAAATGCTAATGTGTTTTACAAATTATTATCAGCCAATGGGTGTGTTACTCAGAATAGTGATCCCAATTATGATACCTTAGATTTTTGAATAATTAGCAATGCGCTAATATTGAACAGGAAAACTTTGTGTAGTACGTAGATATGTAAATAATGTTACCTAAAAGTCAAAACTTTTACAAATACGGCGCTTCAAAATTTCAATGAGTTCCATAGTTCCAAGGAATGATTTAGATTTGTCCTATTTAGAAATGGCCTCATTAAAGTATTATGTAGTAATTCAATAGTAATCTTAAAAAATCACTTTTTCATTATGTAAACATGATAAACTTGGAATCTGCATTTATTTTAATACATTTTTATCGATTAGTATCAACATTCCTATCTCTATCTAATCTAAAGTTTCCGCTGTCTGCTCTTCAAATCTTGAGAGCTATATTTTTATAGACTATATCTGCTGCATTTATAATTTTTTTGATGCAAAATATTTTGCCCTACGTCAAATTTAGAATACGATAATTAACTTTGCAACTTTTGCTTCAATGCATCATTTAAATTAATTGTTTATGCTTGGTTTTGCAATATAAATTTTACTCCGCGCTTATTCCCAAATAAACTACGAGGGTTATAAAATTTGGCAAAAGTATCATCAGCACCAAAACCTGTATAAAACAAAATAAAACTAACACAATTACTCACGTCATAATCGGTACCTAAATTTTACGTTAGTAGCAAAGAAAAAGAATCGAGGAAAATATGTGTTGATTTGGTCTGCGAAAAGCATCAAGAATTCATACAACCACCAATTTCAAATACATACTTAATGTTTACGAACAACACTTCAAGCAGCTGAAAATTGCCGCGTTGCAAAGAACTTCAAAAAATATCTTAAATCCTGACAAGACTCTTGAAACGCTTTCCAAATGTTGGCCAATCAAAAACGTTTCAGATTGAATTTATCAATAGTCTAAAAGGTGAAAATTGGATGCGATGATATTGTCTGGCGGCGAGTAGGCAACGGAAGCAGACACGTAGTGCCTCTTCTTTTTCCTACCCGTTCATTTGTTTCTGTTGATGAGCCTTAGGCTCCTCACTCTTTGAGTCGGTGGGTCGGGAACATCAACATGAACAACAGCCAGATCTAAATCATAAATTCTAAACCCGCCCATTTCAACAAGTACAAGTTCAATGGAGGTCTACTACGACATATCAAGAAGAGAAGCAACTGACAAGATCCTGGAGAAGATGAAGGAGTATAAAGCAATAATAGAAAAAGGCAACGCGGCTGTAAATAGACTCACAGAAGAGCTGACTAAATATGAAAATCAACAAGAGGAAAGTGGAAAAGAAGAAAGATCAGAAGAAGTCAACGAAGAACCTTTCCAAGTTAAACTCAAGAAGTCAAGAAAAAGAAAAAAAAGGAAAGTGGAAGTAATTAACACAGAAATAACAGAAGATCCCGTGCAAGCGAGCAATACAAGTGGGAACGTCTAACGCCAACATGCCAAAATAAATCAAAAGCCCACAGCAAAAGCAGAAAAAGGAACCAAACAGACAAAACCAGCAGAAGCTCCAAACAAGAAACCGGAAGAGGGCAAAAACATTACATCTCGAAACTACCACCGCCGATAGTTCCCCCAATTCAACTAAACTACCTAAAGGCAAACGCAGATGCCGAATCAATTAACATTATTTTTAGATAAGGCCAAAACACAAAGGACTGCATGCGTATCTATTCCAATAGCAACGAAGAATTCAAAATGTTACTTAGCATATTACAGCAGAAGAAGATAGCATGCCACTACTTCCAACTCCAAGAAGAAAGGCGAACTAGAACTGTTATAAGAAGAATTCCTACCTCAATCCCACTTTACGAGGTAGAAGAAGACCTTATAATACAAGGATACCAATTCGACATGATTCTAAGATGAAAAACAAGAAAGCAAGAACTACCACTGATTTTAATATTCAGCAATTATGAAGAAAAAGAACCGAAAATCTCCGGGATAAAGCAAATCCTGCAGATCAGGGTTAACACTGAAGAAAAGAAGAAACCGAAAGTTCCCGAGCAGTGCTATCGATGCCGCGCTTTCGGGCACGTGTCGTATAGGTGCTCAGCCCCATACAAATGCATGCTTTGCGCGGGATGCACCCAAAATCAAGATGCGAATGTCCAGCGGACTCCAATACTAAATGCAGCAATTGCTCCGGTGAACATCCGGCATGCGCTAGAGTATGCCCAGAGAACTAGAAGAGAACAAACGATCAGAAGAAAAAACGGCCTACCGATACAACCCGATAGGAAGGGATCTCATATGCTTCGAACACTAAAAATGAAAAGAACAATCCAAGCGAAAGGAACCCGAACGAATTGGAGATAGCAATAGAAAGAGTATTACGAGAAATACTACCAAGGCTTTACAGAAGCAGCGTACAAATTACGACTATAGCGCAGAGCCACCTAAGGCCTCCCTCCACTCTATTTAAGTGGGGAGTTAATTATATGCCATTATGAGGACCATACCGGTCCGCAACAAGGAAGAATAGGAAGTAAAAAAGAGCGATGATATTCATAATTAAAAATCGAATTTTGTGTTCTTGGACCCTTTGTAAGTAAGAAAATAGCACAAAATAAACAATGAAGCGAATTGTCGTTATTTAAATTAGGAAAAGCAAATCATACTAATTTAAAAGTTTCCTTGAAGTTATTTCTTCTATACCTCAGTGGAATAAAAATTTACGACAAAACAGACAATTAAAGGACTATATCATCAGTCCCCTCTTAAAAATTGTATCTGCTACACAACACATGCCTTGTGCCAATTTAAATCATAGAACTACTTCTGATATTTTCGGACTACGTCAAAATATGAATCTCTAGTGTACCATCCAGTATGTCTAGGGATGTTTCGAGGTGTTTTAAAAGTCCAAAACAAATCCCTGTAGCAATATCAATGGACCATTTTATTGATACTGTTTCCTAGTTCCCCGTTAAAAGTGATCAGCTTTCACGAATATATACGGATATTTATAGGTCATATCGCTGTCATCATCACCCCCCTATTTTGATCCCCGAATGCGCACACATTAAAATCATGTCAGCAACCATTTGCATTTTAAAAGTATTGCTTGTTCACCGTAGAATATATCGTACAAATGATGGATAGATCATTAACTCGTTACACGACCTTAAACTAAGTTAGCGTAAGATTTGTAAATAGTAAATGTACATATATAAAAACGTTATATATAGTCAAAATATTTAGAATGCACATAAACCACTTACAATTTAAAGTGTGAAAAGGTTAAATTATGAAGCAAAGTAAATAGCCTAGATAACAAATAAAAGACGTATACAATTATATACAGCTTTGAAAGTATAAAGTAAACAATTCGTTGCAAGAATAAATCTGCGAAATCGTATCATAAATATACAATGTGATTCAAAATTAAAACTTACTTACGAGTTAATAGTTAGAAGCCACAAACCCATTCGTATTCGACTAACATAACCGATGAGGCTGAACATCTCCAAAACTAGTCATTAATAGATAGATACAGTGACAAACTTTTATTATTTTTCAAGTATTTAGGAATCCATTCAGCCGGTCATTTTCTTATTTGCAAATCATGATGTTTTTTTGCTTTGCTTCCTTATTTTTCCTGGCTGAGGAGCTATTCCTATGTCAGGGAGCTTCTTAGCACCACCTTTTGAAGTAAAAGTGTGGTAAATTGGGTCCATTTTCCTGTAGTTTTATTTGACAGCATTTTTATTGTTCTCCCATGATGCGTTTCGCTATCAATCTTATGGGTTCGGATGGGTGTGCTTCTAGACGTTTTAACATTTCTGTGCGTCTTGCTTCTGCTCTTTCAATAAGGTCTTCTGTATGTAAATCTCTGCGAAGGTCTGCGTTTCTTTCGAGGTTGTGGGCATCCGTAATTATTTGGAGTAATTTGTTTTGTGCTATTGTTATTCTTTCTTTCGCTCTGGTGCTTCCCTTCGTCCATATCTCTTCACCATATGTGAGGATTGGAATTAATATTGTTTTGATTATCCTTAGTTTTGTTGTCAATGATAGTTTGCTATTTCTGCCTATGGCTTTATACAGTCTGCTTTTCAGCTCTTTTGTTAGCCCAGCACGTCTCTTCGTGTGGTGGTCTAAGCTTCTTGTTTGGTCAAAGGTCACTCCTAGGTAGGCCCCTTGAGCCTTTATTTTGTTACTCCCAATTCTGTTTGATTTTCCCTTTTTACCGGTGAAGTGGATGGACACCGCTTTTTCTATGTTTAGTTTTATTTTCCATAACTTGCAGTAGTTTTGGATGGTCTTTTCGCATTCTTCATATTTGATTTGGCTATTCTCATCAGTCTGTCATAAGTTATAATTGTCGTATCAACCACAAATTAGAGCAAGTGTACTCCTGTAATATTTTGGAGTGTCGGGATGTCTCTGACAAAGACGTTATAGAGGATCGGCGATAGTGGGAATCCCTGAGGAAGTCCTTTTTCTGCTATTCTGTAGTTCGATATTTCGTTGCCGTACTTCACCCTGAATTTTCTATTTGACCATTGGAACACTGTCTTTGACGATCTGCTCCTGACAGTAGAACATGACGAAGACATTCTAGACACAATAGCATATGCAAAAGACGTGGTCATAGTCCTAGAAGCCGAATCTAGGAAAGCATTAGAAGCCAAAATGAACACCACATTACAAAAGATTCAAAATTTGTGCCTGGAGGTCAAACTAAAAATATCACCAGAAAAACGACATATGTCCTGGCGAGGGGATCCCTGCAGAGGGACCCAGTAATAACACTGGACGGCCAAAAGATCTCCAGAGCCAAGAGCACCAAATTCCTAGGAGTAACTATAGATGAAAAACAGAACTTCAAGAGGCACATCATCAACACCTGCGAGAAAGCGACCAGTATATTGCATAAAATAGCCAGGATTGCACAGAAAAACTTTAAGATCCCTCTGCCGAGTGCAAGGCTATACATTAATAACGCAGCAATGTCAATTATAACGTACGCGGCTAGTATCTGACTACGTAGATTAAATATCGGTCATTTTAAATAGAAACTGCTGCCTACTCAGAGGGGGGCAATACTCAGACTTACCGGGGCCTTTGTCACCACGTCACTATACCCTTTGCTGGTAATTATGGGTCTAGTTCCAGTACATCTACAGCCCAAGAAGACAGCAGCCAGGTACTGGCTCAAAAAAGGTGACCAAGACAGAGTGAACAATATATTGGGTGAAAGAGCGCTGACAAAATCCTACATTACTAACCGCATTCTAACCATATGGCAAGATGAGTGGAACAACGCCTCAACAGGCAGAAGAACCTACAACTTTATGCTAAATGTCAGGTTTTGCCAGCGCAACAATTGTTTGTGCCCTTCCACACGCACTATATATTTTTTGACAGGACATGGACCCTATCCGACTCATCTACACAGAATCAACAGCAGACCGACACCCAACTGCGACTGTGGAGCAATCGGAACATCCGAACATGTGGTTTTCGATTATGCCCTAACACGACACTCACTTAGAGACCAACTACTAAACAAGACACCCTGGACTACCTTCGAAACAGACACGACTTCAACATCTTTAATAAACTAACACACAAAGTCTTCCAAATTGCTAAAAACTTCTTCCCACGATGACGCAGCCACCCTTCTCTAAACATGTTCCACGCTTAGATTTTTAGAGCCACATAATTTAAAACTGAATCCTGCATTGGTCTTGACGCGCGCGGCAAGTCGATTCTCTACAATAAACAATTCAACACACTCAAACACATGCATTCTGAACACATTAAAAATCTAATCACACACAACAAACCATCATAAACACAACATCACATACACAATCAATCCAATTAGAACAAAACAAATATCTTACGCAACACATAACGTATCAACACAACATAACAGACAACTTAACCGACAATACAACTACCACGACAAACTATGAATAGAGGCCGAACCATATCCTAACTTACACCAGCAACCTCAACCAAAACTTCACCATCGGCTTCGAAGAAGCGGCCAAACCACCAAATCTCCAAACATCAACTAACAGCAAACACCTACAGCCAACCTTCCATTTAATAAACACTCTGTGAAGTAAAATAATGTAACTTTTTCTTACCCTTAAATACTCTCTAACCTTAGTGATAGTGCGAGTGCCGCAGTGACGGACTTCTACTAGTAACTCCGTTACTGATGAGTCACTGCCGAAGAACTCTGTTTTTTTTCTTTTTTTAATACTGAATTAAAATTAGCTTTACAGATTATAGTTTCTACACAGCACTACATCATTGAAACAGAAGAAATCATCCAGGACATCAATCAACAAACAAACAAACCATTCTCATCAAAATCGCAAACAAAACACCATTTAACAACACCATCTACAACCTAACACGCAACAGATGACAACACTGGAGACGATAGCGAATCTAACAAACACTAGGGGAATAGGACCTCAAAACATCTTTAGACATAAGCTTAGATTTAAGGTTACCAAACTCCAAGACCCATCCAGGATGATGGTAGCCCCTATAATAAAAAATTATGAAATTAACTTAGGTTTAGCAATTAAGGCTCAATTTTTATTAATAGGTATTGAGCTATTTTATGGAAATAAAGAAAATTGAATTGACAAGAAAGCTCTTATCGTTCAGATTAGTTCTATCGGTAATTTGTTCTTTGCCATTTTAAATACGACTGCGTTCTTCCACACTATGTCGTATGCTTTTTCCACATCGTACAGGTTTGCGTATGTTTTATTCACTTGTCTGTCTCAATTATATGTTCGAAATTCGCTGCCTGTTGGATGCCTGAAATATTTTGCCTGAATCCGAACTGAGTTGCTGTAAAAATTTCTTTGGATTCCAGTTCTTGCACACTAAGGTATTTATGAATACCTCTGCTATTTTTACGAAGCCGTTTAGGAGGTTGATCGGTCTTCGATTCGCCGACTTTTTAGGGTCCTTTTAACCTTTTAGGATCATTATCACTATTGCCTCTTTCCATCTTTCGGAGTACCTACCTAGACTTAGGCAAGCATTTATGATATTTGTTAATGCTTCTAGTGGGGAGTCTGGCAGTATTTTGATTGCCCTATTTGGGATTTGGTCTCCCTGGGGCTTTTCTTGCATTTAGCGTTTTAATATCTCTTTTGATCTCTTCGACTATTATTTGTTTTGGGTTCTGATTTTTTACCCGATCTAGCGTCTTTGCTCCGCTTCTGACTAGCGTCTCAAGCTTTTTTGGGGCTCCGTTCAGGTTTAAAAATTGCTCTTCTAGGTGAAGACTTAGTTTTTCCGCTTTATCTTTGTCGTCGAAGTATATATTTCCTTTGTACTCTAGGGGAACGTTAGGGTCTCTCTCCTTTTTGAGCTTTCGCAAAGTTTTCCATAGTTTGCGTATTCTTCCTTCTTCCGCCTCTGATTGGTACTGAACCCAGGTTCCCTCCTTTTTACGCCTTATCAACTCGTTGATTTATTCCTGAATCCTTCGATATTGTGCTCTGTCGTGCGGTGTCTGGTCTATGTCCATCTCTTTTTGACTGCATTATTTTCTTTTATGTCGTCTTTGTCCTCTGTTGTTAGGCTCACTTATTGAACTGTGCTTTCTTGACTTGGGTTTGGTAGCTTTCTAACGTCTTTTGTATGTTTTTCGTTAGATTTTACACTTCTTCTATTTTTTGTTTTGTCTCAACTTTGTCCTGCTTTGGTTATAACCTCATTAGGTAAGCAAATTTTTGCCATTTTGTTTTTAGTTGGATTGTCCCGTTTGGTGGTTGCATTTGGACTCCTATATGCATTACGACTAGGAAATTGTCCGAGGATAATTCATGTTTTGTTGATGTTAGTATGTTCCATCTTAAGTTATTTAGGATAAATATATCCATAACATCGGCTCGACCTCTTGAAGGTATGGACGTTGCGTCCACCGGACCTTTAATTCTTATATTATTGTTTGCGTTTCTCCATTTGTTTAGCGTCTGTCCGTTGCCATTTGCAACTCTACTCCCCCAAAAGGCGTGTTTAGAATTTTTGCCACTTCCTATTACTGCCGATGCGTATGTCACGAACACGGCCCAGTCCTGTCCAGTTAACTTGTGTGACGGTGAGTTGTATGCTGTTATTATGTGTATGATTTTCCCTTCAATTTCTATTTGGTATCCCTTGGCTTCCAATTCGGAGTTGTTCTTCATCTCTAATTTTCCCAGTTCGTTAGTTTGCCATATCGGTTTGTTTGCCGATATAGGATTTATCGACACACTCGGTCACCACTTTAGAATGTTGCATCCAACTCACCTACTCTACGAGTAAAGGGTCTAAGGTTCAACACACGCATACGCTAAAAACATTGTGCGTCGATTAATATTAGCTTTCCTTATTCCTATCTAATATTTTCAGAGTTATTTAGTATATTTGAAATAATGTACAATTCTTTCCAAAGGGTGCTATGAAATTATTGTTTCAATTTAACACCTCTCTTATGCGTAACTCGGAAGTTGTAATTTATCAATATAAAATAATAGGACAGCAATAAATTATTATTTAGTAGTTCTGGTTACTTCGTAATAGTGCTATTAATATTGCAAATTTTCTTATTTATATTTTATTAATTAATATAAAAATTATGGAAGAAACTTTAAATGAAGTGATTCTGAATTTATTTTATATTCATGAAGAGTGTAGTAGAATTGTGGAAAAGACATACAGAGTTTTCAACATAAGATATCCATATTTTTCTCATATGAATGCAATAAATTTTAAAAGACTCGAAAGCAATTTTTTACGCTTTGGTTCTGTGAAGTGCAAAAAGACTTGTGAAATTAATTATACATATATAACGAAGCTAACAAGGTTAATACTCTAACATATTTTACGGTTAATCCCCATAGCGTAATAAGAGCTGCTTCAATTAAATTAGGCATTAGTTACGCCTCTATATCTAGAATTCTCGAAAAATATAAATGGTACAATTTTTCTGCAGTGATCGTTCAAGAATAGCGAGAGAAAGAGATTATGAAGTGCGATTAGAATATTGTGAATGAATGACGGTAAAAATTCAAGAAAATGGTAGATTCTTGCATAAAGTGATGTGATATGGTGAATCTAAATTTAGTAGGGGGGAATAACCAACAGAAAAAGTTGGCATTTTTGAGTTAGCGAAAATCATCATTAAACATAAGAAATTTATTTTCAAACTAATGTTTTGCCACAGGCTAAACTGCAAATTACTCATACAGCAGATAAAATCACGACTGGCAAAACTATAATGGAGCGAGGAGTAGTTCATCGATACTTGCGAGACTGGACACTGTTAGGTTAAGACAAATCGGTAAAAGACGGACACCACTGTTCTCAAGACAATACTGCTACAAGGTAATGTTTGTGGAAACACCCCGTATGTCCAGATATTAAAACCTACCTTTGGAGTGGAGACAGATGCTCAAATGGTGTTGCAGATACGGGATAAAACTGAAAGAGAACATATATTAAACCAAAAGTGCTCACTACTTATAACGACTCCTACATATTGCGGAGTACTTGCTTTATTATAGAATTAGGCGTGAAGCCCCAGGTTTGTACTTTATTAACACAGCTCGATCTTCAATCACATAGATAAACTACTACGAGGCTTTTGGTATGCCCTGTATATTGAAAGAAAATTGTGATGCTATAAAAGTCCTAAATTTGACTTGTAACAAATGCTTTATAACTTTTCTTTTATCAGTAAATTACTGGATCGGACTTAAATTTATTAAACGCGTACAGTATAATTATAATAGTGGATAAATTTTATGTTGTTAAAATAAAAACCCTGAATGAGCACAAAACATGTTATATAATTGATTGTTCACTTCATCACATTTATACAAGTCTGATTAAATATCAATAATAAATCAAATATTTCTTCAAATCTAACAACAATATAGACATCAGCCAACGTAAACGAAGTGCGCACGTAATAACTTTATAAAAGTAAAATGTCTATTTAGGTAAAAATAAATGATTGAAAAATTCTCAAAATGACGAATATTGCTTACATTAACGACAATTGCACAAAAGAACGCACTCACACACACACGCACGCGCACACACGCACATACATGCACACACGTACACACACGCGCACACACACGCACACGCACACGCGCATGCACACGCCCACGCACGCGCACGCGCATGGACACGCACACGCACACGCTCACGCCACGCACACGCACATGCACACGCACACGCAAACGCATACGCACACGCCACGCACACGCACACGCACACGCACATGCACACGCACACGCACACGCACATGCCCACGCATACGCACACGCACATGCACTCGCACACGCACGTCCATGGGCACACGCACACGCACGCACGTGAATACGGTACCTATTCGTCTATTCGTCTATAAGACCTCTTTTATTTCTAGCTTTATGAGAGTTAAGCTAAGTTAAGTTTCGATTTGATATTTGACTTTATGAATTTTATAATTTTATCGTCGTTATTAAATTTTTTAGCAAAACCTACATTACGCAAAATACTAGCAAAGCAATCTATTGGTTTTTAATAGGAGGTCTTTTAATGTATATAAAATAAATAAGGATTCCTCCTATGAACGCCGCGAATTTGTAAATAATGCGGCACAAGTGAAAAGCCATGAAACTGTCACCGGAGTCTAAATAGAATAAGCAATTCTAGGATTTCTCACTAACGAATTTTAATAATCTACTTAATGGGTAAAATATAAAAGTTTGCACTTCCAACTAACATATCGCAGCACCCTCATACCAATGGTTTCGTGTTATTCGGGGCTCATAAGCGCGGGGTTGTTAAAATTTCTTACTTGCGTCACAATGTTCCTAAAAAGAAAACTAAAAACAAGGTGTAGATCAGATCGGGTAGGGTGCCAGTATTTCTACTATTCTTAAAGGTATGTAGTATACCTGAACGACAAAGTGTACGTCGTCGGAAATATTCGTTGGAAAATATAAGTTAGAATCATCGGCGGGACAGTTAAACGAAACCTGTCCTACCTAAAGAAACGAGGAAATAGAGTACGGCAACACACTATAATATAGAGAATAAAATGGGATTCTCCCAGTTAATAACAACGTTTATTCTGAAAAATAAAGTAGTATTCTAACAATAGCATAAAATTAACTAATATATATAACCATTGATTTTATATACTCAGATAGACACTTCATATGGCGTCGAAGGAAATCGAATTATAGTTCAAAAGTCTACGCTAGATACCAGTGACTGTTCAAAAGCGCGAAATATCATATTTTCGATAATTACAGTCGGATTCACTTTATAGTGCAAGGGTAGTACGGTATGTAAATAACACAGACAAATGCATACAAAGCTATTTAGAATCGCGTACAATAGTTTTATTTATTCAGAGAACAAAGTCATTGCGGTGGAAGTTTGTTGTTTTAGAACGTTCTCTAATAACAGGGATTTTATATACAAAACTAATGCTAATAATGATTCATACATAAATTATATTTTGAATATTTTTAGGAAACCCATTGTGCAGTTTAATTATGAAAAATATGTTTCTTACAAAACTGAGCAATCAAACATTAGTAATTAAAAGAAATTAATAATTTTTTATCTTTTTTATCTGCAAGAATTACTCTGATAATTTGAATGTTACTAGCAACATTTTTAGTAATAAAAATTAGAAGTGTAACAGTAGAAACCCACTCTACTGGACCGTGCCAGAACCGGAAAGTGACCTAAAGATGAAAGCGTGTTTTAACAGTATTAATAACCATACTGATTTATAAAATTTAAATAAAATATATTATAAACTTCATAAAAAT
>JAHWXV010127282.1:0-10058 GCA_024586415.1 Phrixothrix hirtus | reverse complement strand
TATATATATATATATATATATATATATATATATATATATATATTCAAACATATTTTGAAATTGAACAACGTAGCAAAACAAACCAATAATTATGATTGGGTCGGAGAAATATATAGAATCGCATGCAAAGTTTTGATACAGAGGCATTAGCGAACTGGAAGAAGGATTGGGGATTTTAAAAGAGTGATAACAATAATGACATCTAACAGATATAATAATATACAATTAACTACACGTAAGCATATTGTTGTTAGAATGCAGCGGGAGCTACAATTGAATATAAATATATTTTTAGAAAAACTAAACACATAAATTCCCTGTGGTTTATTAAACAAATAAATAAACTAATAACCTCAGTCTCAAGCAAATTATTATTTTGTTCAGTAATTTACATTTACTAGTTTCGAACTTAAAAGAAGTTCATCATCAGAATGTTATAAAAATTTAATTAATTAAGATAAATGTTAGAATTTTAATGTGTTATCTACTTGGTATACTATTCTCGTTATAGACAATTTAAAAAATTTAAAACAACACACATTCAATTATAATAAATTTTTAGGTAAGAACAAGTAAGAACAATGAACGACTACATTTAAAACATATTAGAATAATCTACAACGATTCGTAAAACAGAAATTATATAAGTATTGTTAAACCTAAATATTAACAAAATAAAATCATCACTGGGAAATGAAAATAGTTAAAATAATAATTAAAGTTTAATTAACAAATATAAATTAATTGTAAAGTATCCATACAATGGTTGCAAAAATGATAAACAATAGGGTTATATATTTTAAAGGGGAAAAAAGGTTGTCAGTTACAAAATTATTAAAATAATCTAATGCAGGACTCTGTTTATTAAGCAACTTAGAGTTTTTCAAGTTTTTAAAAAGGTGTATATAAGGAGTTTCATAAATACTTAGCGATTTAAAATTGTCTAAGTTAGTTTTTAAAATTTTAACAGAACTAGCGGCATCAAAAGTATGGCCTTTTTAATATGTTTAACATAGTTTGATATATTAGTATCAGATAAACCTTTAAATCTGGCTTGCTGAGTGTGTTCCTTGATCCTTGGGGTAAAATGCATTTTGTTCGTCCTATATAAAAACTAGGTTTATTTGTGGTGGTACAGAAATTGCAAGTAAGAAGATAAATGCCATTATTTTGTAATAAAGGGATTTTATCTTTGATTTTGCCTAGAAAATATTTCAAGTTGTGACATTTTTTGAAAACAACTCTAATGTTATTTTTCTTAAGGAGTGAGGCAATTTTGTAAGACAAATTAATAAACGGTATTGCAGCAGTACGTTTTGACTTCTGAGTGAAAGGTCATAAAGTACTCGTAGTATCATATCTTAATGAGGCTTTTTATTGGTGTTTTTGATGGAATTAATGATCGTTGTAGGGTATTTATTTTTGAAAACTAAATAGCAGATGGTACTAAGCTCATTTTGTCTAATTTCGTTCGACAACGGGTAATTAAATACTCTGTGCATAAAATAGTTAGTTGATGCATGGACATAAGTAGAAAACGAGTAGTGGCAGTTGTTTTCTTAAAAATATCGAAACGAATGGTATTATCATTCAGAGAAATAAGGAGATCGAGAAAGAGTAGTATATTATTTTTATGCAATTTATAAGTGAATCGTAGATTTGGGTAGATACTATTAACAAAAGTCAAGAATGAGTGAAAATTATTTAAAGCACCGTCAAAAATAATTATTATGCCATCAACATAGCGTTTATAATATTTAATACGTTGTTTAAATAACGAATGCCTTTTGATAGATTTATTTTCAATGGCGTTTAACAACATATCAACTAGAATAGGTGGCAAAGGGTTTTCCATAAGTATCCCTTTTTCACTCATACATTTTGCTATCCAACTTGAAAAAGGTCTGATTTTCAATAAGCTGTAAAAGTGAGTCAATAGGTTTTATAAGGTCATTACATAAATTAAAATTAGTGACATGTTCCATAATGACCTGTGTGTGGCTTCTGTTATGGCAGTATTGGTAAACAGACCTTTAATATCCAGTGAAACTAAGAAGCAACTACGACGTAAATTAACCAGTTTTATAGAATGAATTAGTTCTGTCGTATTTTTTATTAAAAAGGAATGTTTTTAGTAGATGTTATCGGAAATAAGTTTGTTGATCCATGATGTTATTATTGGTAGCAGACGTAACGTCTGAGACAATTGGACATAGTGGAACACCCTTAAAGAGGGAGCCTTCGGGATTAATGATTTTATGAATCTTCAGAGGAAAATATAAACGCTTGTTGTTGATTAGTTGTGAAGGATTAATAAGAGGTTTTATGACATCATAATGGGTGTTGATAATTTTGTTAAGTTTAGACATTATAGTATTAGGTAGATCAGCTTTTAACAATTTAAATTGATTAAATTCAATAAAATTGTTACCACTATTCACATATTCAGCCAAATTGGCTATTATAATGCGATTATCCTTATATTCTTATCTTCTTTCAGGAGAGTTAAATTATGCTGAATAAATTTTTTGATGACCTTGTTGAGGACGTTATATTTATAGTTAGGTCTATCATTATTAATATTACTTAAGTGGTGTTCCATATAAGATTTGATTTGATAAGACATTTCTTCTTTGGTTTGATAGTTTTGGTTGTCAATAACAGCTTTAGTGTGTATTGTGAGTTCCAAGTAACTATTTTTATCAATATTTATACGTGGACAACCCTCTTCTAAAAGTTCAAATCCTTCTATGCTAAATGTTAAATTAATGTAGTTAATGGTGCGTTGATGAAAATTAAACTCTGAAGATAAATTGGAAATTAGTTAAACCAACCAGTCGCCCCAGAAGTTCATGTAGAATTTTGTGCTGTGGTGTTTTTCATAAATAATTTTAATCAACCTGACCATACTTGGGAGAAAATTATACGACATATTTATTCCTAATCTTTTGACTAAGCTACTGTATCTATAACAATTTTTAATTCTTTCCAGCACTGTCATTAAATGATCGAGCGTTAAATAAAATCAAGTAGACATACATAGATAACTAAGAAACAGTGTAAAGCTACGTTTACCAATTGATTCTAACATTGTTTATTGTTTATCAAATTCAATGATTTGCCTGGTTTAATAAATCAAAATCAATCATATGGGTAACTTTAGCATCATCCGCCATCAAAGTTTCATTGACATTATTTTCACGACTGTGACGAACCTCATGGCTAGCGTTCAGTTTACACTCGTATTAATCACGCATTCGCCTTCAATGTAAGCATTTATTTTTACCATTTATCATTTTAATAAACTACAATTAATATACAGGGTTTTCACAAAAGAATTCCGCGGTTTTGAGGTTACATGTTTTTATTAAATCAAAATCTTAGTTTAATGTGATAAACATGAATTTAAAGATAATATTCGCAAGTTTTTATTACAATTTGCTAAATTTCAATGTGGGCCCCATTAGTGGCACGGCACATATCGAAACGAAAGTCTACCTCTTGCCCGGTCCTGTGCAGCGTGTCTGGGGCGACAGTTGCCACGCGAGCGAGTATCCGTTGGTTGAGAAGGGTTAGATCTCGGATTTTCTCTACATACATAAGGTTCTTCACATGTCCCCAGAAGAAAAGTCCAAGGGAGTCAAATCTGGGCTTTTTGGAGGCCAAGGAGAGGCCATTCCCTTCCAATCCACCTGTTGCCGAATCGAGTATTGAGTGCTTCTCGCACATGCAAACTAAAGTAAGCCGGTGCTCCATCTTGCTGAAAGTGGAAAAAACCCTTCTCCGTCTCAATATCATCCAACGAGGAAAAACATACTCTTCTAACATGTCAATAGAGATCACCACTTATTGTCTTTTCAACAAAAATGAATGGACATATAACTCTGTCATGCATAAGGCCGCGCAGAAAATACACTTTGGGTGAGTCAGGTTGATACTTATTGGAGTCATGAGGTAGCTGTGAACCCCAAATTCTGCAATTGTGTCGATTTACAGTACCGTGTACATGAAAAGTTGTCTCATCGGTAAAAATTACATTTTTTAAAGAATTGTTATTTTCGACAATTTTGTTTAGCATATTAATAGAAAACTAAAATCTGTTGGTTTAATTTCATGTAAAATTTGTAACTAGCAAACAGTTAAAGAAAGCCTTTTGTGAACTACCTTATGAATAGTTGATTTCGGTATCCCCAACTCGAGACTGCGTCGTGTCAAGGATTTTTTAGGGCTTCACAGGCATGAAGTTCTCTTCTGACACACGCGGCCTACCAGGCGACCTTGGTTTGCACACATTTACAGTTTCTTTAAACGCACCTAGCCACTGCCGAATTGTTTTATCCGTAGGCGTTTCACCACGATAAATGCGTCGAAAGATCCTCTGTACCGTGACAACCGAAGGAGTTTCTACGAGCCAAATAACAAATTGACCTTTTTGTTGACGCGTCGCTATTGCACTGTACTAATTGAGAACGAACTGCACTTACTAAGAACTAAAGATAGTTGTAGCGACAAACACATTGAGTTAATGTCAGCTACGCTATTGCAAGGTCAAAGCTTCACGGCACTGCTAACTGTTGCGATAGACACACTGAGTGAAAGTTTTTACGCTATTGTAATGTCAACGCTCATATTGAAATTTACTAAATTGTTATAAAATCTTGAGAATATTACCTTTAAATTCATGTATGACACATTAAACTAAGATTTTGATTTAATAAAAATATTTGACCTCAAAACCTTGCAGTTCTTTTGCGGAAACCCTATATTATAACCTCCACTAATTGTAAGAAATATGTCACCAAACAATTTTTAAAAACATGTTAATAAATGGTGCGGCAGTCAAACCTGCATTTTTCAAAACAGAGCGGGAGATGAGAAAGAGGGCAGGGCAAGTTGGTAGGGTTACCGCTGCATTCCCCTTTCAAAGCGTTTTAGTAGCCAAGGAACAGCAAAAACGGTCGTTCACAATGAAAGCATTTTATCAAAGTTGTAGTTATGCAGCCGCTTCCAGATTAATCGTACCTTTTGTGAACTTAATAAAGTTATGGGTACAAAACTTTGAAAACGTAGGTGAAACGGGGAACAGACGAGGCAGCAGTGCGAACTCCCGCGAATGTTGAACGCTTAAGACACACTGCGACAAGAATCCCACGGAAATCAGCGCGTAGATAAAGTGTTTCACTTGGAATTTCTGACAGGACTGTTAGAATCATCTTGAGGTTTGATTTATACTATCACACATACAAAATTCAAGTGATTCAGGCTATGAATGAAAACGATTTCGCTGTTCGACGGCGATTTTATGCAACGTTTTTGGAAATGACTAAAGAAGACGACGAACTTGCCCACTCGCTCTGGATGAGCGACAGGGCACATTTCCATCTCTTCGGCAATGTAAGTAAACAAAATTTTCGGTATTGGAGTGATGAAAACCTTCAAGCACTCCATCTAAAAACCTGCCCATTCCGCCAAGGTAACAGTTTGGCGCGCAATGTCTGCAACGGGAATCATAGGCCCATTTTTTTTTTGAAAACGAGATGGAGCAAGTTGTTACCGTGAATGTTACGAACATTCTTTATTCCTCAAGTTCGTGAACCTGGACTGAATGATGAAACTTTATTTCAACAAGATGGAGTCACAAGCCATACGGCTCGTGTGAGCATGAATCTCCTCAACGAAGTTTTCCCAAATCGGGCCATACCCCGGAACGGAGCGATTTCTTCGTTCATGGTTCATCCGATCTCACCGCATGTGATTTTTTCTCGTCGGGGTACCTCAAGAGCAAAGTTTTCCAAGAACGGCCTCGTACTCTCGAAGAACTTAAGGCGAGGATCCGTCAGGAAATCGAAAGAATCCCTCAGTAGAGGGATATCGCCTGCAAGAATGCAGCGATCGAGATGAACGTCATCTTAATGGTGCTATTTTTAAACATTGAATGTTTCTTAAATGATTTTTAACGTTTATTAACATGGTATCAATAAAATTTCAAGAAATGCAACCGTTTATTTCTTACAGTTATTTCAAAAATGCAGGCGCACCCTGGATTTATAAAATTGAATGCGATATATACCTACTTTTTGACTTATTATTTGTACATTTTATGAAGTTTCAAATCTTAATACATGGCGCAACAAAACCGATACCATCACGTCATTCACAAAATGACGTCATTTTTTCGACGTTTTAAGCACATTCATTCAGTTATGATGCTCTTAGTTCCATGGGCAGAGGGAAAAATTAATTTTGGTCGTATTTCTAAAATAACGCCCTTGTGCCGTATGCACGGGTTTTAAGTGCTACTTTGAATAATAAGAGATTGATGTGAACTTGATAGTGATGAAAAAAAACTGCATCTGTACTTTTTGTGAAAGTAATGCATACTATAAAACTCCCTAGTATGTAATATACTTCTTCCCGATTATACTGACCGCACCCTATCTTAACCATTTTGAGTCGCTAGCGTTGGATTTTTAATATCTGACTTTTGAGGTAGTTGTTATTCTGTACACTCTATACATTCCTATGCGGTCATTTATTAAACAATAAATCACGTTGGCTGCTTTTAACATGCATAATGCAGCGTTTTCCATTATCAACGTAAAATAAGGGAATTTTAGGTTTACTATATACGAAAAACCATCGGTGACAGGTTTCTTTGCAGTAAAGATGTTGTAAGCGCGTCTCAAATCCCTAGAACATCTATATTTAATTTGGGAACACCCTATATATAAGTAAATCAATTACAGAGTCAAATGTGTGAATTACCAGTATCCATTTGGTATCAAAATTTATAAATGAGGATTTTACAGGTTACTACGAAAGTTGTTTATAGCAATTAACTTTTGAAAACCCTGGTTCATGGTTGTAAAAACAATTTATAGCTTCAGCTTCTCACGAAACCATCTATGTTTCTATAAATAGATGGCAATCACCAAATCTCCATTTTCCCGGCAATCTCAAGGTGAAAGGATACAAAATTAGTTAGTTGAGACCAGAGCGCTGAAGTGCAAGCACGTAATAGTGAGGCGTGGAGTTATAGATAGGCAATGCCGTTTCCGAATTCAAAATACGAACTAGCTTCCCGTATCGACTACCGATGTCTGAATCGTAGCGAATTAGGCAAAATTGGCGCTCCATGTGAATCAAGTTTCATAATTCCCTATGAATCTGGCCAAATGGTCGTAGGACGTTTGGAAGGTACTCCAAGTGCGCTATAATCAGAAACTACGGTAAGCATTGAGTCCCGCCACTGAAGTCACGAATCTACACGCAAATAAAAGTAAGGGGCCATTTTTCTGTCATTAAGGCCTTTCTACTTGATAAACCAGCAAGTTTCACTAAGAGGAATCTGACGCTCAACCCTGATATTTTTTTGATAACGTAATAGACACCCGCTGGGGAGGTTACTATGTCAGATTTTGGCGGTGTTCCGCTAATAAAGGACAAAATCTTTTTTCTATAAGTTGCCGCCACGGATTTGCTTCCTAGAAACGGCGTTGTTGAGAGGACAACGGAAAAAGCTAAATAAAAAAGATAAATAGAAATTTATTTAGAGAAAAGTAAATAATTTGGTTTGTTTTTGTAATCGGATAAAAAAAACACGATAAACGCGTTTCTTTCACGTCTGCGTCGATTAAGAATCTAATCGTTTCAGTAAGTGTTACAGAGAAACGTAGTTTCCGGACGTCTGATAGGGTTCGGTGACATTTCAAAAGCAGTCGTATGTTGGCTCTGTGTTAAAAACACTTTTGGTGTGTTTAGGGACTCAAAATAGTGTCAAATGTTGGAAGGCTCGGCCTAAGATATGGAACGGTATATCTCTGGTAATTGATCAGCGGGTTTCACGCAATAGCAGTTTTGTTGAACGTGTGCAGTTCTTCCGCAGGCGCGGGACGGACGGACCATTTTGGGTAATTCAACAACCCAAACTAAGGTACCCCCCCTTTTGTTATTGTTCTCTGGCTTCTTCACCGTTGACCTTAGAAAGGCGTGTGACGGGAGATCATTAATACATATCTTCTGTGGAGATAGTGGACGCATACTATCGTTGACGGTGTCTAAATATAGATTACCCTAATTTTAGTGTCAGTAGATTCGCGTAGTCCTTCTTCTATCTCTTGAATAAGACCAAATTCAAGGGACGGAGCAGTAATTTTGCAACCTTTTTGTAACTGTTGGTTGTGCGTATATGTTAATTAACCCCATTTCGTTGTCAATAGATATGTGTTGTCATTTAATTAGACTTTTATTTTTGTCAGTAGAATAAGATAATTGATAATATCTTAAATTTCAGAGGATATGTACTAGTTAAGATCGCGATCAAAATTTACACTAACACTTAAGGCCTTGACAAAGGAACCCCGGGCAAATTAACAAAAGACCCAGAGAACTGCTTCTAGCTATTCAGAGACAATTTCAATATCTTGAGCGGCAATCTGGAGGAGTGGCGTCCATTTCCCTTCCTATACCCCGATTTTTAGTAGAGCGCTGATGGTGCTGGTGTACAAAAGCGCTCGTGACAACTACCGTCAAGTATGAGTTAGACATTTTGTTGTTTTATTATGCGAACTCCGTTAATTTTGAAGCTAAAGACAAACAATTAGTATAGTTTTAAGCACCTTAAGTTTGGACCACCTTTAACTCAAGGGGTCAATATTTTGATAATCATTTAGGTAGATTTTAAATAGTTAAATTGGGGATTCGTCTGTTTCTAGTACCGCTTTTTAATTAGTAAATATGTGTTCAACCACATGTGCTCTAATGACCTGTATAAGTCATATTATTTTATTATAACCAATTGGTTAAAACCAGATGATTTTATTATTTCAGGATTCTATGTAATTTTAGTATTTTTCTTACAGGAAAATAATAGACCTAAGCAATTAAAAAAATATTCACACATTGTAAGTCTAACAGCCTGGCTTTAGGAGAGCTTGTTTGGTGGTCGCGACTTTTATTGATTTTTTATCAATTAATTTTTGGTTAGTTGAGCGGTACTGTTTATTTATAAACTCAATTTAAGGGGTCAACAACCACTAACCTCACTTTGTGGTAGCCTGTCCTTCGTGTATGGGCAACCTAGAATATTCGTTTACCTGTTACAACTTTGGTATCTCTTATTTCAGTTCTTATCTCTTGAACAAATAACACCAATTGCAAACAAATATTTATTAAAATGTACATATAGTAACTAGTAAAAAAAGGATAAAATATTTTAAATAGTTTTCTATTTAATATGTGATGATCAAAGAAGGTTAACTTAATTTTTTTGCTTGATATTGTCTTCAATAATACAAAATGATTAAACTTTATAAAGTCTACAAATACTTTTTACGGTAAGTGATTATTAAAATTAATCGCTTTACAATTGCGTCTTTGTATAGATAAGGGTGCTCAACCACCGTATTTGAGGGTCAAGGTTATGTACTCAGGTAAATTATTTGCTTTCCATTGTCTATAAAATTTTATGAATGACTGTTATTTTTACAATCTAAAAATTTAATTATCTGTGTCTACGTTAAGCTACCGACTTTATTTTTACACTCGCGATTAATTAAAACTGTGTTTTCTACCTTGTTTGTAGTTTGATTTTCTTCTCCTTTGGTTATTTGTAGCATGGTGGATTTCACTTACTGGATCTGTGTCAGTAGATCACTTTGTGTTTCTTTTTGTAAGTGGAGAGACGCTATTTGCCCTCAAATAATGAGTAGAACTGACCGAAATTCAGGCAGTCCCTTCTCTAGTTATAACATTACGATGGACTTGCACATCGGGCCTCTTGAAGCAATGCTTGTATTGATTACAATGACTCTAGTCAATGGTTACTAGAACCATGCAGGACTTCGAGGAAAATACCTCGTTTTCTTTGGTGCTCGGCTTTTTATTGGCTTTTGGGGGGTTGTTTATCCAATGGCGTTCACTAGATTTCAAATTTCAACCAATGGTTTTAAACTGGTTATTCGTTGCACCTTATTGTTTCTCACGCAAGAACTTATTTGCGTAAAACGTGTCGGTTTGTAGCTTTGCACTTTGTTGACACTAATCTTTTTTTTAATGCG
>JAHWXV010127249.1:0-19545 GCA_024586415.1 Phrixothrix hirtus | reverse complement strand
TAAAGAGCGCAAAGAATAGGAGAGCTTGCCAAAAACGTTGTATGAATTTAATGGAAGCAAGAGAAGTGTGTAAGGACAGAAAGGAATGGAGAAGAATAGTGAATGGGTCATAGTAGTGATAGTAGGATTGGTAGGTAATAGTGGGCTGATGTGGATACTGTAGAGTGCTGGGAGTTGTGGTGAAAGGCGGTGGTAGTGAGAGGGGTTAGTGTATGTATGCATGCAGTGGTTGTGTAGGTGGATGTTTGTTAGTGGGTTTGGCCTACCCCGTTAAGGGAATGGCGTGATGGGTAGTAGTAGTAATTTAGTACTTTGTAGGAAAACCACATCGGAATTTAACAGCCTACAGTCGCCGCGGCATAAATTTTGCAAGGTTAGCGTAAAGATCTGGAGATATTTTGTACAATTCTTCCTGTAAAGCGTTTCGAAAGTCTTCTTTATGTGAAATATAATGTTTTAGGCTGCATTGTAAGATATTTCTGCGCATTTACATCTTATTTCGTATAACTTTGTAATGCTAAAATTAATCTGAAAACAAAAAAGTGACGATGCAACAAAATACTACATAATCCTCAATCGAATGTCTTTACAAGTACTTTTATGGACGACATTTCTTATTGAAAATTCATCACGTAGTGTTAAAATGGCTACTACAGTTTCAGAATTCAATAGGACAAATACCAAGATGGATTCAAGGATTACAAAATTATGACTTTGAACTGGAGCATCGTGCTGGATAAAATTATCAAAACGCTGATTTTTTATCAAGACGGCCTTGCTCTCGGTTGGAGTCATGAGTTGAAGAACTTCTTGTCAAGCATATTACTGTAATCAATGATGGCTTGAGACCAGAAAATGTCAGGCAGTCAGGTAAGCGACCCAGATTTGAAGTTGTTGGTAAAACGGAAGAATGAAGGTCATAGACCAGATTGGGAGGGAGTGGCCCCATTTAATCTTGTTGTTGAAGTTATTGATGATTACTTGCAAGTTCGGAATGGCTATTGAAAAGAGCCCTGGAAAATTATGATAGAAATAACAGACGAATGTGGTTGGTAGATCCGAAAATCAGAGTAGTCGAAATTTTGCGCGAACTTCATGATGGTCCGTGAACGATTTTATGGATAAACTATAGGGAAAGTATTAGGGAGTGGTGCCGAAAATGTGTAATATGCACTTCTGGGAAGGGTACCCTGGATAAGCGAAAACACCTACGAGACAATATAATGTGAGTATCCCAATTCAAAGGGTAGTAATTGATATAGCGGGCCTGTTTTCAGAAATAGAAGCAGTAAGCAAACACATTCTACTTCCAACTGAGTATTTTAGTAAATGGACCAAAGCATACGCTTCGCCAAATCAAAAGGCAGCTACAATGACCGAGACCTTGGTGAAAGAACCGTATAGTTGTTTCGGAACTCCTTTGGAATTACATTCAGACCAAGGAAAAAATTTTGAGTGGTCCTTATTCCAAATCGCTACCAACTGTTGAAAATACATTAGATCAGAACAATTTCTCTTCAACCACAGTGAATTGAACAATGGGAAAATATTTATCAAACGTTGTCTCAGACAATGAATGAGATTCAGGTCAGTACTTACAATTATTTCCATGGCATATGGGTCAACTGTAAATGAGACAACATGCGAGATTCCAGCACTTATATTAGTAGCGCTACTATATAGCAAGTTAATTTCTGAATTGAAAAAATTTGTATCGCGTTTATTTATGAATATTTTTGGCCGAAATTTTGGATACATACTTATGAAACTGTTATTTAGTGCACCAGTATTTGATTATTCGATAGGTTTATTTTAAGGGTAAATTTTTAAGTAATTCAAATTTCCAATACTAGTGCACTAAATAATTATATTTTAAATACAATTTTCAAATTTCAGTTTAATCGGACATTAAACAAGTTATGATTTTTTTAAACTTGAACTCTGGGAAACGCCTCATAAAAAAGTTTTACCGACAAAGAAAAATTCGTAGTGTCGTAAGTTCGAACAGACGCATAAATCACAGTTTCCAATAAAGTGAAGTCCCAAGTTTTGTTATAAAAGGATTAACACAAACTGTGAAAACCTAATTAACGATATAGCAAGTAAAATAAAAGATTAATATTAAATGACAATTCCCGATCGGCTAAATCAAAATACAACGAAGGATTGCCATTGAAACCAACAAAAGTTATAAAAAGAAAAATCACTGTTCGGGTCGTCTTTTTCATTGTGCTTCATAATTTAACAAATCATCTACAAGATAGTGTGTATATTAGTGAAGTAAAAGTGCTACAAAATAGTCTAGCAAATCATCGAAGATGACCATGATCAAATATCACGCTTTACCAAAACGGCCTTGCGCGGAAGATTGCAAACAAACGTTAAAAAACTTCTTGTCAAGCATACTACTGTTTTCAAAAGTGACTGAAAACCGGATAATGTCAAGCAGGATCAAGAAAGCAACCAAGATTTGAAGTTCTTAGTAAAACGAAAGGATGAAGGTCAAAGACCAGATTACGAAGAAGTGACCCCATTTAATCCTGTTCTTAAATAATAATGATCTCAATGCGAAAGGTCCGTGAACGATTTTATTAGATAAACTACATGAATGTTGTTAAAGAGTGGTGCCGAAAATGTGTAATATGCGCTTCAAGATAGGGTCCCCTGGAGAAGCGAAAACACCCATGAGACAATATAATATGGATAGTTATTTGAAAGAGTAGCAATTGATATAGCCTGTCCATTTCTGGAAACAAGCAGGAAATAAGTACATCCTAGTTGCAATGGACTATTTTGATAAATGGACCGAACCATACGCTCTATCAAATCAAGAGGCAGCTACAGTAACCGAGACCTTGTTGACAGAACTCTTTAGCCGATTCGGAATTCTACTGGAATTGCATTCAGACCAAGGAAGAAAGTTTGTATCAGCTATATTCCAAAGTCTTTAACAGCTGTTGAAAATACATAAGATCAGAAGAATTTCTCTTTATCCACTGTCAAACGCACGAATGGAACGATGGATAAATGTTTACCAAAAGTGGTCTCATCAATGAAATTGGGACCAGTACTAGATGGCATATCGTGTAGCTGTAAACAAGAGGACTGGAAAAACTCCAGCTAGAGTCTTATTTGTACTTGTGAACATTAGCAGAAGTTTCGAAGAAAAGGAAGCGTCTCTATCATTATACTCGGGCCAAAACAGATTTTGCTTACAATTGGATTATGTGACACTGTATTTGAATCACTAGCAAAAGTCCTAACTCCTTTAGAATATTTGCAAAAGTACTTTGATCAATCCATGTTTAATTACTTGGCTGAACAAATAAATTCATATTTTATTTTGACGACTGGTTTTTCAATCAGTACCACCGCTAACGAAATTAAAAACTTTATTCGTATTGAAATAGTAATGGGAATTGTCCAAATGTCTTTATTCTTTTCTCGCGCTTAAATCTCTTCCTTGAAAGAACGTAATTAGGTAACACCCTGTACTGTTTTATTTTACATTGAGAGCCCGAGCTCTCGGACTCTACGATTTGAATCAAACTTAAACGTATAATTAGGCTATTAGTCTATCCCAGAATTTCGTCGGATGTAACTGATGTAGTGGTGAGCATGTTTGCCTCTGTCTACAATTTAAAAAACATACGGTCTTCTCGCACAAGGGACTAACATCATAGGTGTGTTTGCACGTTAAAAATCTCTACTGGCGGTGGAACTCCTCCAGATTCGGCAAAATTCTAGTAGGCATGTCGAAATGACTATATAACAGTTCTAGTCCAAGAAGGTCAAGGGAAATGCCGCATCCCGAACCCTCAGCCACAAAAATAAACAAACAAGCAATCCCAGCATTTCATTGTTTATTTTTACAAAGTAAGTCAACGGAGAAAACAAATGAAGTATGTTACGTTTGTAATTTCGTTAAATGTAAAAGTATCAAACATTTAGCAATAAGATCGTAAATAAAAGTAATATTAAAGTTTATTATAAAAATAAATAGTTTTGCAAAATGGCATGGCGTAAAAAAGATCGTGTCGCAATTATTGCGGAATATAAAACGATTTCTAGACTATTGCAATATCTAAAAATAACATAAAAATTTGCTTACCCCTTCATTAAGCGATATACTGAAGTTTTCACTATTGCTAATAAACCGCAGGCCGGCCAACCCCATTCCTTACAAGCACCAGCAATCAAAAATTATTAAGGCAGGAATTTAACGCTTCGTTAACCGTAAACAAACTGATCTCTGCAGATAAAATTGTCAAGAGAATCTCGTAGCAAGTAATTACTGAAAAAAGATCGCTTTCTTACTCTCCATTTAAACACTGTCAAGCAAGAAGGAACAAAGTTGTTCTGACGGTATACGCTTACCAGAGATCGCAGAATTTTCTACAAATAATAGAAGTTTACCATTGAATAATATCTAAATAATCGGTGCTGAAAGTTCTGTACAAAAATACATATATCATAGTTTGACTGGGAGTTTCTTATTTCGGTACCACTCAGGTTCATTCTTGTCAAAACGTTATACGTCCATACTGGGGCTAAGGTGTACCAAGATGACTTTCTAGAAGAACTTGTAAAGCTCCCTCAGTACTACGGTGTCTAATAGCCAGCAAACACAGGATTTTTGATTCCCTTAATGGATTCGGCAAAACCTAGCACCAGTTCTCTACCAAAGTATCCACTGCGTGCAGATCTACCATCAACTACATACAAAATGCTTCCTATTTTATCTGCTATCACATCATACAATTCTTCTCTATTCTTTTCTCTTTTCCACACTCCTTTTGCCTCTACCATATCCATAAATTGAATTTGATATGCTGTCTATTTGTTGTTCTCTTCATCTGCTGGTCTTTTAAAATTTCTTCAACTGCAATAGCTTTTTCCTCGGCCCATCTCTTTGCTTTCTGTTCACTCTTTCTTTATATATTCTTTTTGTTAAACGTTCCATGTTCTTTCAATGTTACCAATCCATCTTAACGTATCCATTTCATCCAAATGAGATAGTGACATTTGCACACCACATTCATTTTTACCCATTCATTCCTCATCCTACCAAGTCCCGTTTTGCCATATTATACTCAATACTTCATGCTTACCGCGATTATTTTCAACTTGCATGTTTCTTCTGGCACATCCAAGGTTCACTGCTTTATAAAATTGTGGGAACAAGCACACTGTTGTACACAGCTCCCATTACATCCTTACTCAGCTGTTCATATATGATCACTAACTACATGCCACCCATTACAGCTCATTCTGCATGTACCCTTCTTTCATTTTCATCTATCAGGTAATTTCTTGTAAACTTTCTTCCAAAATACTCATTTACTTACTCCATCGTCTCTTTACCCAACAATAATTGATGCATCCATTCTCCGCCACCCTGCTACATTATCAACTTAGTTTTACTATAACTAATTTTCTAATCTATGCTTTCATATACTTCTACGAATTTATTTAACATTTGACTCATACTCTCAGTTATCAGAACTGTATCATCGGCATCCCTTACATCTATTCGTCTGTATTTCTCAAACGTCTATCTAAAAAGATATTAAATAACCATGTAGATTACCCACTATATCTCATACTTTGGCCAGTTTTAAAATATCCGCTTACAGTTCCGTTTATTTTTACGTATGTTTTACTTCATCAAACATCGCTCTTATTGTATTCAACAATCTTTTGTTCACTTCATATTACCGTCGAGTTATTGACAATTTATTTCTGTTTACGCAATCATATGCGTTCTCTAAATCCACAAACGTGCAGTGCGGTTTCTCATTTACATCCACACGCTTCTCAACCATTTGTTGTAGAGTCATCTCGTTCACATGTCCCAGATTTCACGTTAGGCCCTAGTTGAGCCAAACCCTTCTTCTGGTGTACTCAACAAACTTAGTACTCTGTAATTCTTACATTCATATTTATTATATTTCCATTTATAAACGGTTTGATGACAGCATTCTTCCAATTGTTAGGCACTTCTGATAATTTTGCACACGCATTAAATAGATCGCGCAACTATTCACCTAGATTTACTCAGCCGTACTTTAGCATTTCACTCGTAATTTCATCTCCTCGAGTAGCCTTTCCATTCCTGTACATACGCACTAGCCTTTGCACTTCATTTATATCTGTATATTTCTCATTTCCTTCAATTTTATTAAGGTCTTCTTTACTTCCATCCATAATCATCCTGTCATTTGTATTCCCATACAATTTTGATAATAATGGTTGTGTCGCCAAAATATTGATTTTATTAATCGTGAAGATCGGCCTTCATAATCCCCAGATTTAAATGCCTTTGACTACAAAATTTTATCGTTTTTAGACATGAAAGGTGACCTGCGCTACATGTCACCGAAATTTGGAGCAATTATAAACGTGTATGTTTCAAACAGTCGTCAATATTGACGTAGAAGTCGTGCATACACTGCCATAGATGACTGGCCATGGCGATTTAAGACTATGTGAAGTGTGATTAGGCCATTTTCAGTAAAATATAAATCGGCGTGTGTACATCTTGATACTGTTTATTTTCTGATCAAATTTTGGTTACTTGGTATTATTTGTTTTAAATTGATTTAATCTTGGGATAGGACTTGGCCTGACTAATACTACATATAATAAACCATTAAGGTTGCTAAGCTGTTAGCCACATTATTTAAAATAAATCTTAAAATTAGTTTAATTAGCTTAAGATATGGAATTAGGAAATCTTTTCTAACTCTTGCAACAAAATGGATGGCTTGCGATGTTGGATTCGCGATATGTAATCTTGCATCCCTTTATTGATGATCAGTTTTTTTTTGTGTACCTATTAGTCGACAAACATTTTAACTATAGTCCATTTTATATGTCCGTGCTATAATTCTTGGAAATAGTGCAAAAATTATTGACAGGAACAGAGTTCGAGTCTATTTTAAAAACGTTATAAGCGCATACGTAATAGTGAGGATAAGGAAGGGTCTCTTTAATAATAGATAAGTAATGCATTTTCAGTCTTTGTAGGAGTTTTAGTGCCCACTGCTCATCTCATATCCGACAAACTGTTTTAAAAACTTTGATTGTAATATTGATTAATACCAATAAACATTTTACCACGTACTAAAAGGGAATGTAGTGACATACACAATCAGTTACACAGAATTGTTTAGACGGCTCGGCGTTAAAATATAAGATAAATCCTATTTTTTAAATATTTAAATTAAAGCATCTAGTCATTGAAAGATTTACAGAATCAGGACATGTAGGCGAGTTATTACGAGAAACGTTTTACTTTTATGTTAACCTTAAAGCTACAAAAATTTCACCTTTTAATTGATGGACGACGGCAGGTACAAACTGTTGAATAATTAGAGAAAATGTTTAAATACTTTTCATTAATGTTTCATTTATTTCAGCTCGACTTCAATAAAAAAGTATCAAAGGTTTTTTATATCTGTTTAAGTAGCATTCATGCATCAACTTCATTTAATTTATATAATTTCTATTTTCCATTTCCATAGATTCCAGAAGAAATCAAGCATAACACGTGATTTTGTTGTTAACAAGGTGCTTTCTTGAAAAGCTTTTCGACGTCATTTAATTTCACTTTCCCTTTCTGGTGCTCCTTAAATTGATTCCCTACCGGGACGTGATCCTTTTAGATCTCCAATCTGCTTTGAATAACGTCGCTCAAGTACCATAATTTACGATAGTACACGTACTTCGTTTCGTAAAAATAATTTTCTAGATTTTCATAATTTTACATTAATTTTTTCTCGTATAAGTACTTGGTTTCTTTTGGAAGTATTAAGTATATCTGTAATTGTTTTACTTTGTCAGTACTGACAAGAAATTATTATTGTATTATTAGAAATTGCAAGTATTACGCTCTGATAAATTAAACAAGAATCCTGTTGATATCTTCCTGTTGAAAGTTCACAAGAATTACCTACTAAGTTTTACATTGTTATCGTTTCAGTTATAATTAAATTATTATTTATAGCAGTTTATTCAGGAAATTACTAGATTCTCTAGAATTAACTTTAAGTTACCTTTTGTGTAGTTAATTCTAATAAAAGTTTACCCTATATTTAAACACTTCTCATTATCCTAAAAGTTTTCATCTACGCTTTCAATAAATATATATAATATTAATATGAAATTAATACAAATTACCAAACAACGAACTCGGTGTAACATTTTAAGCTAAAATTTGGTATGGTAATTTACATAATTTAATGTACATTCAGAATACTACATGAAGTCTAGATCAAAATTAATAAGTGAATAATAAAAATAAAGGAAAAAAGGAATACGCTACTTATTTGGTAAAATAACTTGCACTCTGTAAATGCATTTTTTGATTAAAATAAAGAAAAGCTTTAGTATTTCTAAGTTTTGAACCAAATTTATCAAATTCTTAATCATCTATTATGTTGCAAATAAAAATAAAATTTTTCTTCTATCGATAAGCTACCAATTTTAATTCTTAATTGTAACAAAATCATTTAAATGTCAAAAGCATTTATAACAATTTTTTCATGAAAAAAATTAAGAAAAGATTCATATCAAATTCTTCCAGCTAGATTTTATCTTATTTCACATCCTGGATAAATCGTAATACTTAAATTTTGAGTAATCCAAGGGCTCAGAAAAGAGCTCACATGATACTTATTGTCAGAACTGTAAGAAATTTGCATACAACCAAACACTGGAGAATATTTATAAAAATTCTACTCAATAAAAATCAAAAAAACAGATTGGAATTAACAATCAATAATTTATTTTTACTAGCAGTGTATTCAATAATATTGATACTTGACTTAAGTTACAATTACAGAATTTTATAAGCACAACGAACGAACAACTGAAAGGCTACTAGTGCTATAAATTAAATAAACACTATCAAAACTTGATTTATTTGCAAATAAATAAAATAAAATATTTATATCAGACCAATGTAATTTGTATGCAATGTAAAGATATTAACAAATAAGCAAGAGAATTGAATAGCAAAACTAATACTAAATTGTTGAAATAAAATTGTTATTAGTACCAAAAGCCCTTTTTAATCGATTTCAAAATGAAAACAAAATCGTATCGTAAAAAATAAATAGAGTGCAATTGTTTTTATAAGAAAAGTATCAATTTTATATACAGTAAAATCTCTCTTAGCGGACAGCTCTCGACAGCGGACATCTCTCATTACCGAACAATTTTCCTGAAACCAAATTTTTGGGTATTAATTCCGATGTAAACTACGTTCCCATTAGCGGACGCTCTATTGGACTGACGCGGACAATGAAATGGGTCTCAAAATGTTTAAAATGCTCTTAACAACGGACGCGAATGTTCGAAAACGGACAAAAATAGATATAAACTCCATAACAAACGTGGCAGTTTGTTTCAAAAACAACAGTTTTTCATTGATTACCGCATAGAATTCACCTTTGAATCCAAATGCAGTACATAAAATGTCTCTCAGTTAGTGTTGGTACTATTTTGGAAGCAGTCGCGGCACAGAGTAATAATTGCGCCTCTTAAAAAAATTTTTGACTTAAGACAGAAAACGGAAGTAATTAACATCGCAGAGCAAGAAAATTTAAATGTTCGCAAATTGGGTAACAGGTAATATATTTTGCTGTTCTTTTAAAAAATTTAAACTGCTATTGTTCATAATTTTGGATTCAATTTAGGAAGAACTCAAGCTGCAGAGATTATGAAACAAAAAAAAACATTCGTAAACAATGGCAATCGGGACAAAATTTGGATCAAAAAACGATAAAATTGAAAGGTGCTGTTGCCCAAATTGACAAAATTTGTTTAGAATGGTTTCCCCGCGCGAGAAGCCAGAACATTCCGATTTCAGGGCCGTTAATAAAAGCCAAGGCCAAAGAAGTAGTTAATGAATTAAAGTATGAGAATTTTAGCGCATCTTATGGATGGCTAAACAAATGGAGGAGAAAACATGACATTACCTTTAAGTGCATTTCAAGTGAGTCTGCGGATGTTATTCAAGAAGATGTGTATCAATTTTTAGAAAAGTTGCCAGGAATGCTATTGGGATATAAACCAGAGGACATTTATAACGTAGACGAGAGTGGCTTATATTTCAGAGTTTTTCCAGACAAAACTTTGACATTTATCGGCGAAAAATGTATGGGGGGCAAAATGTCTAAAGAAAGAGTAACCATATTATTTTAAGCCAATATGGGTGGCGAAAAAGAAAAGTTGTTGGTAATCGGAAAATCTGCACCACTACTAGCATTAAAAAGTGTACCACTTAACAGTTTTTCTGCTACATGGACCTCCAATAAAAAAGCTTGGATGACTTGGATAAAAGGATAGGATTTCAAAATCGAAAACTGTTGCTTTTTCTGGACAATGCTGGTTCACATCCTAGAGAATTAAATCTACAAAATATTAAAATCATTTTTCTACCACCGAATACCACATCTGTATGTCAGCCCATGGATCAAGGCATAATACAAAATTTTTTATCGTCTTCAGATTTTGTCGTCACAATAATCGATGATGTTTCTTCTGTTTTACAACTTTCAAAATCGGTGAACGTTTTAGAGGCTCTATATTTTATTAAAAATAGCTGGAATAAAGTAACTCCAAACACCATTCAAAACTGCTATGCCAAAGCTGGTTTTAAAAAGTCTGTTTAAGAGGGGGCAGAAGACTATGCTGCAGAAGATGATTTGCCCTTGGCAACCTTAGCAGAGTTTTTGAGAAATTTTAATGAAATTGGTCAATCTTCCAAATGCTAACTTGCGGTCTTCATTAATTTAGACCAAGGGCTGATGAAAATATTGAAATTGAGAATGATGTAAAAGACAATAAGCTTTGCATGAGAATGGTGATAAAGAAGAGGAAGAAGCTTCTAGTTCTATAAATTCCTATATGGACGCCTTAAAAGTTGTTTAAAACCTTTACAGATTTGAACATTTAAAAAATATTGAGTCATATTTTCAAAATTTCCTTTTGCAGGAAAAATGTAAAAAAAAACTAAGCAGACAAAAATATTATATTTTTTCATAAATTAGTGAATTTTAAATGTACATGTGCATGAAATAGGTTGTTTTGTAATATTTATTTATTTGTTTTTGATTTAGTTTTTAATGTGTGTAAAATATATTTTCAAATAAATAAAATGCACCCAGTTAACCTTTTCTTTATTTATGATTTTTACTATAACTTATTTAGAGTATTCTCATTAGGGGACAAAAAGATTAGAACCGTCGCGTCGTTGTCCGCTAATGCGAGATTTCACTGTAATCGGTAATTTATTACTTAACTGTAAGTGTAATATAATTTCTCTAGCTCTGTACATTCAAGTAATCCATACATCTTTAAAATTTGGAAAGTTTTGTGTTTTCATTTATCTCTCTATTTCGGACACTACATAATAACATGCGATCTACGGTCGTAGCAAGTGTCGATAACGGGCAAGTATTCCCATACTAATAGGCCGATATTTCGCCGCGTTTAGTATAGTTTAATATTATTACGAGGGCCGCTGCTTTAATTTCGGGATAGAAGAAAACGAACATACTTAAAATTTAAAAAATTACTTTATTAATTTTCAAAATACAGCGAAATCTCCCATTAGCGAACAACGACGGTTCCAAGCTTTTTGTTCACTAATGGGAATTGTCCGCTAATGAGAAAACTAAAATAAGTCATAGTAAAAATCATAAATAAACAAAAGGCTAATTGGGTACGTTTTATTTATTCAAATTCAAATGTAAAAAAATTAAAAAAATACTACAAACAACCAATTTCGTACATTTAAAAAAAACTAATTTTTGATAAAAACTAATATTTTTGCCTGCTTAGTTTTTTACATTTTTCCTGCAAAAAGCAATTTTTGAAAATGGGTCTCAATATTTTTAAATGTTCAAATGCAACAAAATTTTCTTTTGGAACCTTTTTAAAGTTTTGGAAAACTTTTAAGGCATCCATTTAGGAATTTATAGAACTAGGAGCTTCTTCCTCTTGTTCATCATCACTCTCCTGCATAACTTCATCGTCTTTTACATCATTCTCAAATTCCATATTTGCGTCAAATTTCTCCTCAATGAAGAGCCTTTGGTCTAAATTAGTTAAGTTTTCAAGTTGACTTTTAGAAGATTGGCCAATTTCATTAAAATTTCTTAAAAGCTCTACTAAGGTTTCCAAGGGCAAATCACCTTCTGCAGCATAGTCTTCTGCTCCCTCTTGAACAGACTTTTTAAAACTAGTCATTTTTAATAAAATATAGAGCCTCTAAACGTTCACCGAGTTTGAAAGCTGTGAACAACATCGATTTTTGCGACGGCATGCTTCAAAATCTGATCACGATAAAAAAATTTAAAATATTGTATTATACCTTGATCCATGGGCTGACATACAGATGCGGTATTCGGTGGTAGAAAAATGCTTTTAATATTTTGTAGATTTAGTTCTCTAGGATATGAACCAGCATTGTCTTGAAAAAACAAATTCTTTTGATTTTGGAATCCTGTCCTTTTATCCAAGTCTAGGAGCCAATCAGTCATTATAGATCTTGTCATCCAAGGTTTTTTATTGGAGGTCCATATAGCAGACAAATTGTTAAGTAGTATATTTTTAATGCTCGTGGTCGTGCAGCTTTTCCGATGACCAACAACTTTTCTTTGTCGCCACCCATATTGGCACAAATAATATGGTTAATCTATCTTTTGACATTTTTCGTCTTTAAATGTCAAAGTTTTGCCTAGCAAAGCTCTAAAATATAAGCCACTCTCGTCTGCATTATAAATGTCCTCTGGCTTATATCCCAATAGCATTCCTGGCAACTTTTCTAAAAATGGATCCACATTTTCTTGAATAACACCCGCTGACTTACCTGAAATCCACTTAAAAGTGATGTTATATCTTTTCCTCCATTTGCTTAGCCATGCATCAGACCCGCTAAAATTCTCATACCTTAATTCATTAGCTACTTCTTTGGTCTTGGCTTTTATTAATAGTCCTGAAATCGGAATGTTCTGGGTTCTCGCGCGGGCAAACCATTCTAAACAAATTTTGTCAATTTGGGCAGCAGCACCTTCGAATTTTATAGCTTTTTGGTCCAAATTTTGTGCCGATTGCCAATGTCTATAAATGTTTTTTTTGTTTCATAATCTCTGCAGATTGAGTTTTGCCTACATTGAATCTAAAATTATTAACAATTGCAATTTAAAAAAATTTTAAAACAACAGCAAAATACATTACCTTATACCCAATTTGCGAACGTTTAAATTTTCTTGCTCTGTGGTGTTTATTACTTCTATTTTCTGTCTTAAAGTCAAAAAATTTCTAAGAGGCGCCATTATTACTCTATGCCGCGGCTGCTTCCAAAATGATACTAACACTAACTGTAAAACATTTTGATTTAAAGGGGAATCCTATGCGGTAATCTGTGAAAAACTGTTGTTTCTGAAACAAACTGCCACTTTTGTTATGGAGTTTTATATCTGTTTTTGTCAGTTTTTGAGATTCGTGCCAGTTGTTAAGAACATTTTAAACGTTTTGAGACCAATTTCGCTATCCGCGTCCGTCCGCTAATGGGAATGTATTTTCCATAGGAATTGATACCCAAAAATTTTGTTCCAGAAAAATTGTCCGGTAACGAGAGATCTCCGCTGTCGAGAGATGTCCGCTAAGAAAGATTTTATTGTATTTCCCTTTACACTCTATATATTTGTCAATTTTACAACCGACTAAATCTATCATAATAATATCCTCTCCACTCTAAAGTCGACGTACTCCAAATTCCATTATTGAATGCGTCATCTACGCCGTCTGGCGTTGATAATCGTTAACAGTTATAAGGAAGATTATACATTAGTTCCACTTTCTGACTGGCCAAATAGTTTACAGTTTGTCTTCCGTGTGTGAGCTTGGATTGCGTTAGTGTAGAATGATTCGTCGTTCTTTTTATTTTTTATTTCGCATTTCAGTCAAAACATGTGGTAAACAGATGGTGGTATACCACTCAGCATTTACAGTTTTAGGGCCTTCTAAAAGTATCGTAGCCACGTGACCAGTTTTAGATATAAAACAAGCCATCATTTGTTTGGTAACACAACGAGCTCGAAAACTTTAATTGGCTTTGCTTAATTTTGAAACACCCGAATAGTCGACTGTTATTTCGTTTCAGGTTCATAGACATATACCCAACTTTCATCACCATTGACAGCGTCGTACACCAAATTAAATGTACTTGAGTTAAACCATTTAAGTGTTTCTGGGCACTATTTAACACGAGCCTGCATTTGAACCTCGGTCAAATTATGAGGAATCCATTGTGAACATGATTCTTTTACAACTAAGTGCTCCTGTTAAATTTGATTTATTTGCTTCATGTCAATGTCTAAGAATGATTGAATTTCTCTATAAGTTGCTTGACGATCTGCATCTATCATTTCTCGCACGACATCAATGTTTCTGCTGTTTTTGACGACCTTCATCACTAAGGTTATTACGACCAAATTTAAATTCTTGATACCACCGAAACATAGTTGTTCTTGATGGTGTCTCATCAGTGCCTTAAGCAGTTTTTAGATTAACTTTTTTCAATTATCAATAAAACAAAATCATTGCTCGAAAATGTTCACGATTTAAATTTATTACTTAAACTTAAATTAAATGAAATATGTTTTAATTCACTTTCAACAATAAATAAACAAATTTAAAATATAATAAATTTTTCTACTTTAATTTCTGGAATTGAATGAATTTCAATTGTCATTTATTATACATGTCATTTGTATGTTGTAAACATTATCTGGTAACTTTAGTATTATCCGATTTTCACTTTTATACTCGCCACTGATGCATGTTTGATTGCCTACAATGCTGCCATCAAACGTTGTTGATAGTACAGTATAACCAACATAGAAATACGAACCGATTCCCAACTGTAAGATAATCAAAATGTATGCAAACGTCGGTCACACATTAATTGTTGTTTACGTTTACTATCCCTTATAAATAAATACAAGGAAGACAATTTGCCCTTTACTTCATTAGATGAATACATGCTTATTGTACAGATTGTCTTGTATAGACAGTTTTTTCATGGACAAACTGCAATTATATTCCATATGCACCGAATATACAAGACAATCTATACCATAAGCATGTATTCGTTTAATGAAGTAAAGTGCAAATTGTCCTCCTTGTATTTATAAGGTATAGTAAACGTAAACAACAATTAATGTGTGACCGAAGTTTGCATACATTTTGATAATCTTGCAATTGGGAATCGGTTCGTATTTCTATATCGGTTATACTGTACCATCAACAACATTTGATGGCAGCATTGTAGGCAACCAAACATGCATCACTGGCGAGCATAAAAATGAAAATCGGATAATGTATAGTAATGATGTATTGTTTGTTGATCGAAAGTACTGTTTTAAAATAATGGACATGTATTTTAAATGCCAAATACATTAGGCATTAATTAAATAATTATTCGATATGTACCTAGTACCTCTAGATAATCTGTATAGAAATATATACAGAGATATAAAAAATAAAATGACTGGATTTAGGAGAAATATGCCGGCAATACCATACCTGTATTTAAATGAAAGTAGCGATCGCTTCACCGTATTCATGATTGAAGAGCATTTATTTCAAATGTGTGACAATCTCAAAGCGACATTACGTAGCCATGCTATTACGTAATATTAGAGGTGCGCGAGAAGCCCGAATGTAACAGTTCTTTTGTATAATTATTATTTTAACATTAAATAGCACTTAGATATTCACCCTTAACGTATAAATATTGTTTCAGGTTCTTTAAAGCTGAACATCTTCTAGTTACATTCTGATTTCATATTAAGCTAATTTTCCTATTTTTTACAAATTTTTCAAGGACTGCTTGTGATATAGTTTCCATCTACGCAACGATATGCCACTGGAGATTTACTTTGAATTATTATTTCGCTTTTAATATGGAAAATTGATTTTTTTTATTTATTATTATATTAGAAAATATTCGTACAATTTTAAATGTTTTCGAATTACTTCTTGAGTAAAATTTTATTGTTTTAACTGAATGTAACTAAAACTTTAAAACATTCAAAGAATATTTATTTCTCTAAACCCCCTATTGATTATCGCGTATCATGTTTTGCTTGCACAGAAAGCTCGCTTGCAGACACCGGTACTTAGAAAAACATTCGATTTGTTTCAAGAACGCGTTATATGTAGGCGTGGGTAACACAACGAAGAGAACTTATTTTATGATTCTGGCAATGATGTAAGTAAATAAAAGATAGTTTCGTGACTTTAAATTTATGGGGATTATTTGAAATATTATCAAGGTTAAGGATAGATAGTTACTTCATACTGTGGTAATTACATCTGTTTTAAATCAAGTGTTCTGAAAGTTTTCATATCCGTCTTAAAAAATATCAGAGCCCGTTCGCCTTTATATTCCCCGAACTCGCTAAATTGCATATTTTATTAATGAAGCGTTTCGTGAAGTAAATTTGATGAAGAGGCCCATCGTTGTACGTGATCGTTTCATGTAAGGTGTAAATCGAAATCTTAATACTGCGGAATTTCCATCTTACGAATGAATTATTTACTAAAGGACGGTACGCGTACGATTATTAAAAATATTAAAAATTTATTTGATATACAAACCATATAATAAATATAGTCAGTAAATTGGAAATTGAAATAAATTAATGTCGGTTATTAAATAATTGACTATTTTTTGTTTATTATTAAAATTTTCTAGTACATTTCGTTGTAAACAAAAAACATCTAAGCTTTACATTTTTAGCACCATCTGTACATAATTCGCTGAACTACATTTGACACATCGCAGTTCTTATGTTTGATACGATATCTTAGATATTATGGCGTTATTTTTAAAAATTCAATGATCTTATGGAGTTTCGAAACTTTAAGTATTGCTTCATTATCTCAAGAAATTAATTGATGTATTTTAGATTTTCTGAATGTTAGACAACCAACTTGAATGGAATTACATGGGTAACTTTATTATTATTGAAGATAGAGATTTAGTTAAATGGACAATATTTTGCAGCTTTAATTTCTGATTCCACATCCGTTTGAAAAATTCGAAATGTCGAACACAACAGAAGTTATTTAAAAAAAAACGAAAAAGTGTTATTTTCTTGTAAGTCAAATATCTTCGTAAATATAAGAGATAACGAACAAAAGTGTAATATGAAAGTCACTGTTTTGGACAATGCCAATTTAAATTTGATGTCGAACAAAAATTCAAGATGACTGCTTTTACGGTACTCTTATCAACTTCCTTAAGTTGGAATTTTATGTTGCTACATAGAATTTTTTATTATCTTTTCAATGATATAAGATAACTTATGATTGAATAAAAATACCAGTAAAATTAATTATTTTAACATTTTAGTCGAGTAGACTTACAAGGATAGAAACAAAAACAAACAAAATTTATTTAATAAACAAAAGCTAATCTTAATAATTACGTTAAATGCTCACCGTTTGACAATACTTTGAGTTACTACTTTACGTAACGTATTTCGACTAATACTAGCACACGCTTCTAGCAATGCTTCGCGTAGCTCGTCAACATTACTGTAGCTATAATTACTACCATATACTTTATTCTTTAACGTATCCCACAGAAAAAGTCTAGAGGCGTTAGATCAGCTGACCTGGCTGGCCATCGAATGATGGCAATTACTTTATTGTCAAAACGATCATTTAAATAATCTATCACGTTTCTTGAATTGTGGGCTGGCAGCCATCTTGTTGGTACCATAACTCAATCCTGTCTGTTAAAGGTAGATCATCTATGAATTCTTCTAATGACATTCGTGGAATTTCTAAATAACGTTGAGCAGATAAAGCACCATTGAAGATAACGGTTCCTATTAAATAATTCTTCATTATGCCGCAAAATACATTAAATCCGAATCGAGCTTGATTTCGACGTGGGACTACATGAGCCATTGTCCTGTGACCAGTCGTGTTCATTGTGTCGATTGAATATTCCGTAATTCGAAAAGTAAAACTCATCTGTCCATATTACTCGATTCATAAAACTATTATTTTCAGTACTCTTACGAATAAACCACCTACGATCATAATCTTCTGGCCGTAAAGTTTGGACAATACTATTAGCTTTGTGTCAGAATGCCAAATAACTTTATTAAGTAAAAGAACACTATTGTTAACAATTGAGTAAAATTACATTAATTAAAAGAATAATCTGTCTCTAATCTATGCGGCTGCCACCGCGTTTCCGCCACTACTGTCCCTTTCTCGAACGTCCCCTTCCTGTCGCATGCGCGCTTCGAGATTTTATCGACCAGCATCCTAAATATGGATAACATTCGAACACCCTTGATCGCCTCATCGAATCCCTCAGTTGTTGACACCAACATCTGATAATCCTGTAAATACGTAGGCCATCTAATAACCCGTTTTGCCCTACATTGGCGTTTACCATTTACCGGTTCTATTCCGTAGGCTTGCGTTTCGGATTCTTCCGCGTCTATTTTCTTTAGATCTTTATCTGCGAAATCTTCAAAATTATCATCGTCGTCTCCCTCTGAATTAAATTCGCTTTCATCCTGATTTTTATACATTTTTAATTGCGAAACATGCGCGGTTCTTGTATAAACCCGTCCACATACGGCTTCCGGAATTTCACTTACGCGATATGTATCGCTAGGTAACACTTCAATTATAACGGTTGCGTTTTTGTAGGTTGTCCCGTTAAAACCGGCGCTTTCTTTAACACTACGACGTCGCCTACGCCGAACGTTAGCACGGTGTAACGCTTCTGGTCGTATTTCGCTTTACTTTTCCGTTGCGCTGACAAAATATTAGTTCCAACTTCTTCTTGCAATTCACTCGGTAATTGATACTCGACGACCTCTCCGTCGGCTGTGTTTGCTAAACTACCGTCGTTAACACTTGGAATATATCCATAAAGGCACTCGAAAGGAGTCTTGCGAGTTGTTTTACATTCCGCATTATTTAAACTTCTCTCAATGATTTTAATGTTTCTGTCCCAATTATTTTCACTATTCGTGCAGGTATTTATGGTCGGAGTCGATTTACGCGCTCCACCTGCCCGTTTGCCTTCGCATATCGACTACTGTTCAACGTATGATGTACACCATTTTTCGTACAAAAGCTTTCAAAATTTTTCGAAGTGAACGCCGTACATCCATCCGATACTTTTGTTCTCGGTAATCCGTATTCATTAACGAATTGTTCAAGAGCTCGTATTACGTATTTTGTACTTGTATTTTTCGCACACACTTTGTTAATGCATCTACGATTACAAGAATGTACATATTCCCCTTACGACTCTTCATAAATGGTCCCAGGTGGTCTAAATGCACTCTTTCGAACGCTCTCTTCGGCGCAGGAATAGGATGCAATTCTCTAGGTCCTTTTCCGCCAGGTATTTTATTTACTAAACATTCGAAACAACCCCGAATATGTTGCCTCACGTACCGTCGAATTCCTCGAAACCAATAACGCTTT
>JAHWXV010127206.1:0-10697 GCA_024586415.1 Phrixothrix hirtus | reverse complement strand
CATTGACTTAAAGTAAGTCAATATTTTAATTACGATCGTATAAAATGTTTATTTTGCATTTACCTACAATCCATAATTTTGATAAGATCTATGTGTTATATGACTGTTAAATGGTAACACATACATTCAGTGAACGTTTCGTTATTTTCGGACACGTTCTTGATTTAACTCATTTACAGGATTAAATATATACCAAAAGTTTTATTATAAAAAGTATATGTGATTGAAATAACCGAGACAAATCGAATAAAAGCAAAATTATTTGTCTATTAAAGCTTATGTAAAACATTTTTATTTAACAAAATTTCGGGCGTTACAAATAGATCTTGAAATTAACAATTGTGATACAATAAAATTTTTAAGCTTAATTTTCTGGCATTTTTTATGATAATTGTAATATTTAAATTTGAAAAAGTGGTCGTTGAATGATACTGCTCAGCACTTTGCATGATTAAAGTGCAGGTAATTTTATTAAATATGGAATTTGTGCTTGCCCAATAGCTTTGTAACATTTCAACAACTAAAGACTAAAGTAGTCTACACAAATTGCTGCTACACAATTAATTTATTTAAATGTGTTACTATAAAACTTTAACTCTGTGATTTTGAACCTTACGGCATAAAATAACCAGTTTGATTATATAAATGTATGCCTAAATACTACTTCTTCTTTGTTGATATTAATTTTTGGGAAAAGTTTAGCATGCTACACGCTTGTTTAAAGAATTGTCTACTATGAATTCAATGTTAGTATATCATGCTCGCACAGTTGAAATATAGTCTCTCTGTCCAATTCCAATATTTCAATGATGCTTGGAGTTCATAGTCAGCAAAATTTTAACCTCCGAGGATTGTTTACTTTGTAAAAGAGAATCCTTTTGTGGCCATTTATGGCCTGGAATGAATTCCTAAGTCATTTAGGATTGTTGGCAAACAGCTGATGATCTGCTTGACACCTTGTGCGAAAGTATCGGCGGACTGGCCTCTAGAATGATTAGCCCCTCCTCCTTGATTTTATTTATATCGAATGGGTTATGAGCGTGACTTGCTTGCCTATCTCGTTCGATATCGTTAAACGAAAATTATGTGAAGACGTGTTTCTTTGGGCTCTTTTTGTTCTTTAGCTTAGGTCCCTTGTACGGGTGCAGTGCAAGCAACCGTTTATTCTTTATTGCGAAAGGATTTTTGTGTTCAAAGTGTTTTCGCGATCCCCTCATCTTGGTATTCTACAGCAGAGCTGGAGCGGTGCAGGCTACGATTCCCAAATACGCCGAACTGTCAGGTTACCGGCTCAACCGGTACGACGTGCAAGCGCAAAAGAACGCCGAGCACAGTGCGCAAACGTGCTAAAAAGACAGTTACCGTGCCCGCTTCTGCAGAACTCGCAGCTGCAGAGGTAAACGTGATTCTCGACAGAATCAACGAACTCGAGCAGCTTAACAGTGAGCTGCAACGGAAAGTACTTACTAGAACTCTCCACTCTCATGCCTGCAGCAAACGACGCGCGTGCTCACCTCGCCGCGATGCATTACCCATCCGACGAGGAATAAAACTCCAGCGCTTCAGGTCCCGAAAACTTTATAGAAGCCAAGGAGCCAAAACGCAAATCGAAGACAGCAAAAGCAGAAGGATGCGGCCCGGCGCCAAAGGTGACGACGCAGAACCGTTACGAGGTCTAAACACCTCGCATTTAGAGACTGAAGAATAAGATCGTGAGATGAAGAAGGTGGTGGCAAACAGCACCGTAGCTACCAAGAAACCAAACAGAAGTACCTTCCGTGGTAATTCGTAAAAAAGATAATTGGCCGAAGATTGTACACGACCTTGCAAAAATAGGCATACAAATCCCCAGGGCGAAGAAGCTAGCCCAGGGGATTAACATATAACCAGGGAGTGATGCCGAACACCGCGGCATCACCAGGTATTTAGCAGGCGCCAGCATTCCGTGTCATACGTTTCAGCTGACGAGTGAGAAGTCGTTAAAAGGTAGTCTTAAGAGGTCTACCTGAAATAATTACAGACTAGGAGGTCAAAAAGACTTCCGGTCATGTCCGCGAGAAAGATGCGGACAGGACTGGAGCCCACGCCAATGCCACTAAACTACATAGAGTTGGCAAAAACTGAGCAAGGTAAGAAGATTTACCAAATCAAAATGGTTCTCTACCTTTCCATCTCCGTGGAGGCGTCTAGGAAGAAGCAGGGCACCATTTAGTGCCATAGGGGTCACACGCAGCGCTGCTGCAGAGCTGAGGCACAATGTCTAAGTGAGGTAACGGGCACATCTCGGCGACAAAATCACGCCGGCAACGTACGCGAATTGCCAAAATGCAAATACAGCGAACTTTAAAGGTTGCCGCAATTCCCGCGGCTTGGGAGACACGCGAGTGCGCCGGTGATAAACGGTACGTCATATGCGGAAGTGCTGAAATCTAGCGCCTCCAAGTTGACGCGAAAAGAAGCCGAAGAAATACCAACATGTGCTAATGCAACGGCAGGTCACATCCCCTTTGCATTTGATTTCGCAAAAATGATTATGGCGGTTAACATCGCCGTAGAGGGAACACAGGGGGCAGCATCCTTCTCGGAAGGACTGACCGCGATAGCGTGTGCACTCTTGCACTAAATAACGGCAAACAAAGCCGCCTCGGTAAACAAAGGAATTCCGCGTAAGAGGAGCTATACAGAAATCTCTTACATCAAGAACCAAATGCAAAGGAGATAAAATAATTAAAAATTATTCTAGGCACTCCAAGACATTAAAGATATCGTTGAATTTGTTGGAAACCGTGTTCGCGGTGGTATCCGCGTGCAACACTCATCTCCACGCCCCTACTGTGTCTGTCTGCAATTTAAGACAGTACTGGCACCCCTTGTAATTTGCCGTACATGCACACTTTGGCGGCGTAATTTTTAGTTTCTCGCACACACTGCTTGGAAGCATAGCAATTTCTTTGAGTGTGCTCGTACCTTTGGCACCGATGACGTTGTATCTGCAGTCTTTTTCACTTTGGAGTTTCCATTGTAATCTCGAGGGTGAGGATGGTTTTTAGGTTAAGAATGACTTGACGGGCGGTGGCACTTTATTTGCCCCTCTTCTCATGCGTCTTATCGACACTACGGGAAGCTGCTGTCGTAATAGGTCGTCGCGTATTTCTTCATCAGAAATACTTTCAGATAAGCCTCCAATGATGGCTCGTAACGTCTTTTCTTGGGGGAATTGATAGGTATGGTACGGCATCTTCGTTTCCCCCAAGTACTCGGCCATTTTCTGACGGTCGACTACACTGGCAGGATGCAGTTTTATCCCAAAGGCCAGGATCTTTGACCTTAGCAATCTGATGTTCTTTGCAACAAAATCCTTTGCGTCACTTAACCAGCGAGCTTGCGATGTTAGCCTGCTATGTCGGTTTACGTTTTTTATTTTTCACTTCGGTGAAGTTGTGACCGTGCTGGGCGATTGTCTCGACGCTCACTGTTTCTTCCTCGGAAGAATAGCAAAGTATGGCTGTCAGTAGCTTTCTTACATCTTCTTTCGCACCAGTGAAACTTGCTACGAATTTGTTTTTTCCGCACTAACACTAGAAGTTGAGCGTTTCGATATTACGCCGGTCGAAGAGGTGTTGCTTATTTGTTGTTGTCCAGTTCGGCTAGACAGTAGCAGGTGTCAGGCATCGTACAAAACAAATTACCAGAATTGCACTGTCAAACACGTGTACTTGCACGCACCATTTAAAAACAAGTCCAATAATAGAGGGAGATACTGCAATCGATCCATCGATGTGACAGAAGAGGCCTAAATTGGGATATAAAAAGAACACAGGAGAATCAAAAAACGCGACCATGCTTAATGAAAGCTCGATGTGTTCCCATATAACCTGTGGGCCGTATGCGGCCTATTTGTAACATTTTGTATGGCTTTCGCCATACCAAATGTTGCCAAATAAAAGTCTATTGCGACGCCTATTGACGCAAACAGAAACGGTGCCCATCTTCAGTTTAAACTTATTTTACTTTTATTATCAATCTTAAATATTTTACTTTTCATTTGTACTTTAATTTCTATGATGGACTTATTAGTGAAAAGAATTGCAACAGCAATGATTTATGAATCTATTTTAAATCGTTTAGAACTCGTAAATAACATTCTTTAACAAAAATGTCATTTTATACAAATCATTTCTAGTAAATTACAAGTTAATATAAGACTTTAATTTCAGAAATACATTTGTTTGATTTTTTAGTTTAAATTTTTACACAATATAGAAATTAAGCTGACATGGAGTGCTTTTAAAATTCCTCTCAGTTTTTTAAGCGAAGCTTTTCCAAGCATATCAAAACACAATTTCATAGTTCTGTTTGATTTTCTTACAAATTTTCCTAAAATTAACGGTCTATTTCGTAACATAGAAACAAATCAAGTTGCCAGACACATTCTTGGAGTGACAAATGACATAGACTTTTGTAAAATATCGAGCAGGAAATGCCGCGAAAATTGAACACAAAAATAACAAAAATTCATATAATAGACGATTAACTAAAATCATTCTTTAAAAATTTGCTATGGATATCTTAATTAATATATTTCACTGTAACAAAGCGAATTTAAGTCTACTGTTTGTAACTTTTTTAATTGCTTAGTGTTTTATTCTTTTTGTGTATACCTAAAGCTGTTGCTTCAACAATTTCCATAAAGCGAATGAAAAGTACTTTCCACTACTTAAGTTTGTTGTAATCTAAAAATCAATCGAAAATAGTATCAATTAAATTGCTAAACGATGTCGTGTGATTTGTATTTCGTCACCACAAATAGATTTAATTTGACATCCACATAATTTTACGTCAACCAATTTGCGTATACGCTTTATTTTATAAGTATTCTAGATCTCTTGACGTTGTAGTCAAAATATTGGCCACAAGAATATAAGGGAATTGTGCCTATAAATGTTTTTGCCAAATCAATGTCCTACTTACATCAAATCTGATACACTTGTGACGCTTTCGGTACTACAAATGCGCAAATGAATAGAAACTAGAGCGCTTCTTGTAAAGGCGGGATTAAAATAATTTTAAAGAATGATAACCTAGAATAATTTTTAAAATGTGATTTCGTTAATAAAATTTAGCGGTTGAAGGTCATCTTACAAATTTTCGGAAAACATATTTGCATTAAGGAAATTTATAAATGCACATATGATAATTTCCTAATTAAAATATAATATTTTCATCTGAGATCTCTGCATTTTAAACGCATTTGGGCCCATAAAAGGATTTTACTTTATATATTTTACATAAAACTAACCGTTGCTTATTTGTTTAAAAATACAATATATTAATTATAAAAATTAAATAAAATGAAAAAGTTGAACTTTTATTTATTTATCTAATGGTCTGTTTCGATTTACCAAATGTGCTAATTGCATACAAAATTAAAAACTTTTTAATGATTAAAACATAATTCATATGAACTAATTATCAGTGTTAACTGAGATTGTAATTAGCCTGATGAGATAAATAAAAAAATCTTAAATCATAAAATGGGGTTAAGATTTCCTCACCACAGTGACCGCTAAGCTTGTGTTCAATGCAATCGAGTCTTATATTTAGCATAATGTACGCGTATTTTGACGTAAATAATTTAGTTAAAAATTTCAAAACTAATTATTTTTTTATACCGTTTTTAATATGATTGTTAAGTATAAATGAATCATTTAAAGCAGATAAATAAAAACATGCTTTTGAATATTTCTAGGGGTTTGTAATGGTAAAGATTTTATTTTTTTATATTATTATCAATTTTTGAAAATTAATTTACATAAGTAAGAGACAAATTAAATAAACTTAAAAATAGGACCTACATGGGCACTTGCAGAAATTTTGCAGCATAAATAAATTTAAATTTCAGTATACTATCGGGCAAATAAAATAAAATATAGCCAAACTTAAAATTTTAATCATTAAAATAACACCTTACAGCTTGCCTTGCAAACATCTATCCGGCCAAGTTGAAATTTCGGAAACTGTTAGCTAATGTGTTCAAAACTGTACGTAAGAAATTGTTACTTTCTAAATTTGAAGGACATTGTAGAAAAAACACATTTGATGACATCACTGCTTGGGATAAGCAATCTAGATTTACAACAGCTGATCGTTTATAGACATGAAATCACTGAAATGTTTTTCCTTACTAAAATTAGTTTTTCATGTTATAGTTTTTGTAAATTTATTATAAAATATTACAAATGTTTTTGATGCAAAGTACTGTCGAATAGTTGCGTTATAAGCATGCTTGTTCGTTCAACCTTATTTCTTTGACTCCGAAGAATTGTAGTAAAGCTAAAGTTTTCTGAAAAGATTTTAGAAAATTTAAAGTAAACACATGCACATTAACAGTATGCGCGTCTAAAGATGTTGTCCGAACGATAATAAGGTTTACCACTCGTAAACTTACTTCTGACTATAGACCTGTACCTGTAGTGACAATCAGAAAACTGCTGGTTCTCAAATTTGAGATTCCTAATATAAAAAATGTGATAATATATTGTACGCACGTTAGAACAAATGCTCTTCAAGGCCTCGTTTGTTAACTCGTAAGAAAACACATACTATTTATAATGTAATAATACAAACAAAAATAATATCACAAGCATGATCAAGAAGAAGTTTAATTAGTGACTATCTCCAACTTTATACGATCTAGGATAGCAATACCGTACTGAGCACGAGAACAAAAACTAACAATGCATGTTTGTTTTTACAATGTTGATCCTGTCATACTTGTTGTTTTTCTTCAAAACTACACTGTAAAAAATCTTATTTATATAAGGAAATAAAATTAATTTGTTTACTAAATGGTAGCTTAGTACGCTAAAATAAAAGAACATGAAACTCTTCAAGACGTAGGTCCTGAAAATAGTACGTTTCACAAAAAAATCATGAACAGTACAACAGGTCTTCTTTACAACAAAAAAATAAATCTAATCACAGCTGCACATAATAACTTATTCTAAATGATCAAATAGCAAAATTTAAGTTCTACGGAACTACATTTATCTAAAATTGATCAGTATTACAGAAAAATAGAAATTCAAAACAGCTTCTAAAAAATAGATTAAATGGTAGAGCAATAAGTCAGCACTGAGGATTATCAATACCACCTTTAGAGCTTCTTGTTGTATAAAAAAAAGAATCCGATTTCCATACATCAAATTATATCACAGGAATTAAAGCGACCCTAATACAGAGGCCTTATTTCTCCCACAATAATTATTTACACATGATTTAAATTCTAAGTGAAGCTGTCACTGTTGGAGCCCGCGCTTAGTTCCGCAGTCCTAACGAAAATGCTCTCTAAAAATATTCCGCCCTGAAAGTTTTAATAATGCGTATAGAAAACCCAACTCATGATGGTTAACCGGAAATGCCAACAACCATTAGAGTGACTTAATACGCCCTTTTTAATAATTAAAGAATTAAAACGATCACTGCAAAATAACCTGATAAATAATTACACCTAAATCATATCAATAGATGCCTCGTACAGAAACGAAATTAAATCGCACTTTAACCTCAAACTAAAATGGCACATATTCATAACTCAACATTTCTGCCACCACAACATATACCTTCCTAGATCATAAACTGTTAGGTACAGGCGAAACAAATATATTGCAAAGCGTCTTAAACAAGAAAAGAAAATAAAACCTTGCATAATTAAACAAAATGATCCTCTAACAATCTAAATATATACCGGTAGGTGCAAAATAATGGGTAGGGCTGTCCAAGCAGCAACAACTCCTCCCTATTTACCAATTATTCTATTGTTAGTGTACAAAGGTTTATTTTCTTTTCAACACGCTGTATATAATGTTTGTACTACCTTATACATGATGTCTAAATAATTATCACACTTAATTTTTAACAATTATTAAAATTCGAAATTTCACCTTCTCGGGGAATCTCGCAAGCAACTGGAGTTGCTTAACTATACTTAGAGTAAATATAGCAAATCTAGCCCTTCTTCATATTTTAATTTAGTATTATTTGTGTGCAACATATGGCAGCAAATTCATTTATCTTGTGCATTTCTCAGTGTACCATTTCAGACAAGTTTATAGTTGCAAAAGACTGAAAAATATATTTCTGTGGATATTTTTGTTTGAAGAGCTGTAATTTGGAGAAAGAATTTATAATGTTTTTGCTTGAGATGCCGATCAGTCTGGAATTTTATGTTTTTACTGTGAATGCAATTAATTAAACTGCGTATTCAGTATATAGTCCAAATGAAATTTTAATAAATCTGTAGATATCTAGAACTACCCGCTCTCGGATTGTTTTACACTGGAAATGCTTTTTATTTTATCAAACATTCAAGTTCAAGGAATGTAAGGTTAAAGCTTTTAATAAAACAAAGTGTATATATAAATTTTCCTAGCATGCCTGTGGTATTTCGATATATACAGGGTGTACCTAAAGTCTGGCGACACCTAAATAACTCTTGAAATAATCAACCCATGAGATTTAAATTTATAAGGTACAATAAGACAATAAAATTTATAATTTCATCTCCTCAACATCACCTTGACGCGAAAGAGAGGGAGCTGGAAAATCTCAAATAGCATGAGGTATTAAATAAGGCCCCATTTTATCTTTTGTTTAATGAAATGTTCTCTAGATATAAGAAAAACAGATATATTCGGGTAGTTCGCAACGGACGTGAGTAACCAATGCTTAGTGTATTTGTTATTGCTAGCTGCACACCAACATTCATGATGCTGTAAGTGTTATAAACTTGTATTTACGCTTAATCGTATTGTGACTAAGTGCGTAAACTCATTACAAATCCTTTTGCAATAAACTTCTTTTTTATATTTTTATATTTCTAAGGCTAATAAGATATTTAAAGTCTAGAAAGGTTAAAGTGCAGAATTGACGCAATCGCGACTTCTTTGTATACATTCGTTGTTGCAAAGTACAGAGCTGTTATTACGATGGTGACATTTCTGCAGGCTTCGCGACGCGTCACTCCCGTTTCGTGAGCACTTCGGTAAATAAAAACAGGATGCAAGTAAACACAGGGTAAACAAATAGAAGCTATATTATAATAAGTAACGACACAAAATAACTACAGAGTTAATGGTAAAGTCTATGCTATCCTAACCCAACAAAACAATCCTAAACTAATTACACGAAGGTTCATTTCTTAATACACACATGGCTAAGTCAAATTCATGTCTCTACGAAAAATCCAGCAATCTACTTACGGTCACTGTCGACATCGCACTGTAACCTTCGGTTTCACTTTGTCGGAAAAAATATGTATGTTCGAGTATATATCTAGGAATACGAAGGTGGTGAAGCTCGACTCGATGTCTGCGCTTTCATCGTCCACTGTGATGCGATTCAAGGTCAAGTTTTACTCCGATGTGCTAGATGTACTGCAGAGGAGCTGGTGAAGCTCGACTTGTAGGATTGACTAGACTTTCTGGACGGACTACACTGTCTCAACTCGTTCTTTCTGCGACATCCGTGTTTTTATTTTTTTCAAGTGAAATTCAGTGATAGTTGAAAGGGCCGTGACAGAGCTCGAATTCTGTTGTCGGTATGCGCACAAGGACAACATCAAGAGCTGATTTTGATTAGTAAAATTTTTTTTTGCGTATTACAACTCTCTAAAAATCAGTTAACTTAAATCACATTGGCATTCACAATAGTTGGTTTGAAAGAGAAATAATTACAATAATTATGATGCACGCATATGGAAACCGTTTTAGATCCTTCAAGAAAGCAGGAGTTATATTTAACAATCGTGAACCAATCTCGAAGTCAACAGTACATAAAACGGTTAAACGATTTTAGAAAGTAACATGTGTCGACAATCGACAACGCACTCGCAAACCAACACAACCCACAAGCTGCGATACTAATTTGGATGTGACACAAATGTTTGTAAAATATTCTCGTTTTTTTCTAAGGAAGACGGAGCATCGCAGCATGGTATCAGTGTTATGTCCATTCCTCCTATTTTACATTAGCGATGACATACTTTAAAAACAAGGATCACTCGTGAGATAGTTGAGGATAACATCAATAAAAGAATTCAGTTTTGCAACGAGATGATGCGTCGATACCATGGTGACAATACATTCTTTGACCAGGCAATTGTTACTGCTAAATCTTCTTTTCAATTAAATGGATAAATAAATCGACATAATTGTCGATATTGAATTGACGAAAACCCTCACTGGATGCGTGATCCCCGCCTGCAGCTTCTTGAGAAATTTAACGTTTAGGCAGATTTTTACAAATGTGGTATTATAAGGCCATTCTTCATGGATGAGAATTTGAATGGGGCTACATATCTAAACTTACTGCATAATGAAGACATCCGATATTGAAAATATATTTAATAGTAGTACGGGGAACATTTGGTTCCAACAATATGGTGCAGGGTTACATCTTATAGTAGCAGTACAGCAATTTTTGAATATCTTTCCCAGCCGTTAGATACGAAGAGGTGATCAAACAGAATGGCCTCTAAGATTACTGGATCTGTCCCTTCTAATAACTTCTTATAGTGATCTGCCGACCTAATGGATCTTAGGGAACGAATAACACGATAGGTTGGTATTATAACCGCAGATACGAGGCGAAACTTCCTGGCTAGTTTTTATTTATGACTAGCGCAGTGTAGAGCAGCA
>JAHWXV010127203.1:0-17652 GCA_024586415.1 Phrixothrix hirtus | reverse complement strand
GGGGGGGGGGGGTAATGTAGCACCTCCATTTTCACGAAGTACCACTCTCCACAAGTACTTGACAGTTCCTCTCATATTTTTTAGGAGTCATTAAATGTGGTTTGGAGCGCTCAGTCAAAAATCAGTAGCATGTGACCTACCGCGGTGAATATTTTACAAACAGCTGGCTTTATATGAAAAACTATTATCAAGGAAGTTGTGAAATAGAATATTTTGTAGAATACTAATATGCAGTTTTTAGTAATCTTTTTATTTATTTTTCACAAATGCGCTCTCTGCTACTGAGATTCTTTAGATGTAAAGATGTGAGGCTGACGAGGCTTGAGTCTTTTGACGATTGAGATCCTTCAAATAGTTTCGAAATGATCTTGTGCCTAAGTATGTAGACAGAAATCAAAGATGGAGGAGGTAAAAATCCGGTGTTTCTTATGGATGTGTGAAATGTTGCTCTTGTTTTTGATGCGTGTATTCTATTTTTTGTGCTAGTTTTGGCGATTAATACTACAGGGTACTGTCTCATTTACGAAAAGACTCTAAAATAAAGTCAGATTATATTCCGTATATTATTTATTTTAACTTTGGTTGTGGTAAACTGGTTCGTAAGTCTCCTTACATGAAATGTTGGAAACTTACGGAATACCGGAATCCTGAAAAAATGGTCAAATTTAAGGTACCAGAACAACCGACGAATTTATTCGTTGAAGTGGTTGGTACCTAACTGTCTTTGTTTAATGCTTTGTCGGTTCTACATCAATAAATAGATGTTTACTTTGTGTTTTGATTTCGTTAATATCATATTAAACTGAAATTCACATAAATCATCGATCTTATACTACTAGATAGCGCTAACTGTTCACAAAGTGAAGCCAACATTGTTGACCTTTTCATTAACGACTGCTTTCAAGTGTCATGCGCGTCATCAAAGGTTAATTCTACTCCCACGCATCGATCATTAAGATCGATGACTCCCACCGTGTTTTCAAGGTATATACAACTAACATTGCATGCGCAATAGGCACAGTTGTGTGACAAGCATGGATAATGTTGGCCTCAAAAACCACTTATTGCCAAGACAGCTTATTACTCATTCAGTAGTATGAGATCTATGATATACATAGAGTTATTGTAAAAGAAGCGTTCGGTGACTAAAATAGTTTTCAGGTAACCGTCACGAAACCGATGGTTACCACTACTAAATTTAACAGTAGTTAAAGGCAACATACGGAATATACCCTAAAATTGTGCGGTTAAAAAATACATTGGGATTTAATAGCTTTTTAGCTAATATCGAAACGTAGAAAAACTTTAGAATTTTAATAATTTATAAAATATACACACGCAAATGTACGAAAGAGAAAAAAAGGATTCGTCGAGTTGGCTGTTGATTATTCAAACTGTCTTCAATAAATTTCATCGAAACGGAACAAGTGGTTTGTTGGTGTCAGGACAGCGACTTTTTAACGCTCATCAATGATCTTAATCCTGAAGACGAAATCATGAGAATTTTGGAAGGTACTCAGGGAAATGGTATATGGTTACTGTGATTGGCATTCTTCCACACTTTTAAATAACTTCAAAGAGGTAGCACTAGTTCCCATGCCTACAGTGGTTGTAGTAGCGCCTTTACTGTATTAAGCAAAAGAAAAAAACCTGGAAATATTGTTCCTATATTTACAAACCCTTAAGCAACTACAAGAAACATCACGATGCCTAGAGAACGATTTATATTTTTCTTGTACAAAGCGCCACTACACATTTTTAAACTTCTCTAGGTCTAACATTCAATAAGTAGGTCAACTAATGGTGGCTTATTCTGATACTATCAAGATTCCCTCCAACACCTTCTGCTTCTGGGCAACATTTATATTGAGTACTCCATCAAATTTAGTTGTCGTGGAATCAAATATGCCTCATTTTCAGCGAGGTTCGCAAAATTCGGACCAATTTTATTACCGACTTGGGTTGGTTTTCCTTGATTTAGTTCATATTATCTAATTGTCAAATACGCTATGCAAAACGGTGCTAGTACGCTAAGATCATGTTGCCCTGCTCAACCATGTGAATCCTGACATAAACGAGGATACTTAAATTCACCGGAAGCAGAATTAATAGAGGTGATGATATCAATAACGAATAAAAGGATTTCATTAAAATAGGCATACAGGAAAAAGACTTTATAAAACTACCTCGAGAGCTCTATCTTATGGGCGGTTAGAGAATGCACTCAATTTATCATCAACAAATTTGTGAAAAAATTTAGAAGGGTCAATGGAAACCATTTGTAAAACAATAAAAACGTATTAATCTGACAGAAAAGTCCCTGCTATAAAATAGCAGCTAATTCAGAAATACTAGACGTAATCCTTACACACTAAGATGGATTTTTGACCGAGTGCGCCAAGGTATTTTTAACTTTACAACCATTTAGATAAGTACGGTGAAGATTAACCAAACGAATAATCAGATACGTTACACAGAACTAGCTAAGCATTATTTTCACCTGCCAGGAATGGTTCGACTGATGCAGGCCAAGTACAATTTTTCCGCGAAAAGAGAAGTGGAAACACTTTTGATCTTTATTCCAGAACGCATTAACTATACGTATACGAAATATGAAAACCTCACAAATTATGCCTTTTGAAATTCCTAATTGATCTGGGTTAGTAACCTAGCTAGTAAATTATTAGTGAATTGCATACGTTGGAAACTAGACAAGGTCAAATTTGGTTAATAATCTCGTGTTTATGAGTGCTATTTGGAAGTTAAACTCCAGAAGGCTTTAGCGTATGCGTATAAACAATCAAATACGTCCTTGCTCTCGCTATTTTATGCAGAATTTGATCAAACATGTCTCCTGTTATAAAAGCTCCTCCAGGTGTGATCCGCGCCATGAGACTAAGAAAAATTCGAAAGGCGGTTCAAAACATGATGTCCTCAAGTACAATTCCTTCATGTAACGATATTAATACATAGACATCACTCGCGCAAAAATTGCTACAATTCTTAGATGGGTCACGTTCGACTTTTTACCTTACAATACCGACCTCGCACCGGCCAAAAGTTGAATGTTTCCAAAAATAACCTTCGATTTACAACACTTTTATTCTATTGAAAATAATTTAACTCAGATAATAAATTTTAAGTAAATTAGTTTATTCCATTCCCTCTACAAGATGTAGACGGTAGTGTGTTTCAAATTACAATTCCTTTAGTAAACATTTTCATTTAATTTCTTAAAGTATGATATGTTGTTTTGATGTAACCTTACAAATGAGGGTAGTTTACTTTGACGTTAACCTTATTTGCTTTATTTCTAAACGTGATTGGTTTCTTTCATAATATTTAACGTAAATCCTCGTTTTGTATTAGTTATTGACACAATAGCTCTGAGAATTTTCTGGTTTAAATATGAATGAGACGGAATCGCGATCTTCAGGTTTTAGGCTTTTTTAATAAAATCTATCCAGTATTTCGACTGATTTGCGGTTTAATAAACCGATTGGAATGTATCTTAAGTGTCACGAACTAGTTTGAGAGATTCTAATTTCCTATGGGAAGTTTAAGATTACTTCTAGACAACCTTATCTTAAGTACTTTGCTCTTGACACACTTGTAGTTCAGGGAGCTCGCGAGATTTAATTTTGTATAGTTGTTTTATTATTGGGACCTTTTAATTTCCGATTCCTAAAGCTGACAAAGTTGTAGAATAAATTATTTTCTCTCTATAACGTTTTCTTGATGAAAATGTGTATCTAATTTACTGGACGGGTATAACATCGATGATCTTGTAAATATAAGTACAAAAATGTTGTGTGAGACAACACACGATCTTCTCTTACGTACATAGATATATAAATATGCAAATGTTAACATATATTTAAAATATTATTTACGTTTATTTTGGGAACGATAATTGCAACGGTCACCCTTCCAAGTTACTGGACACATAAAACCCTGCTCAACTCCAGAGATTTTCTCTAATAACTCACCTCAACGCATTTTTTTAGGAAAACGTCAAAGTTCATATAAAAGGATGCCGAGGACGTAAGAACCGTAGTAAGTTTCAAAAACGTTGTTAAAAACGTTTTCGGGAAAATCGCAAAAAACTTAAAAATCGCAAGAATAAAGTGGCACTTCCGGTCATTGGATTTTAACCAAATTCTTTCTGTCTCCTGTACAGAAGATATAAAACATAGATATAGTTTTTGATTTTTATATAATCATTACTTTTTGAGATACGTTATTCACAACTAATACTCCAAGTACAGTTACACGATCTTCAAAAATGTATGAGAAACTCCTTGTTTAATATAAAACTAATTTAAGTAGCTAAGAAACATACTAAGTTTAAAAACAACCGTTATAGCCGATTTCAAGAAAACCGCGAAAATGAAGAATTCGAAAAATATCAAAAAATAACAGAAATAAAGTGGTACTTCTAGTTATTCAATTTTAATTAAATTTTCAATTTTGCATAAAAAGGTGAGCATGACCTAAAATATAAATTTTCATTTAGCTAGGGGTTTTAGTTTCATAGTTACTGTATTCAGAGTTAACAGTGAAAGTACTTCCGGTTATTCGATTTACGGAAAATTTTCGGAGCAACCGCCTAGATTATATAAAAGCGTCATACGTGATTAAGAAATATAATACATTTTTAAAAAATCGTTATAGCCGATTTCGAGCAAATTTCGAAAAACGAGGAATTCCAAAAATATTTAAAAATGACTTAAATAAGGTAATTCTATTTTACCCAAATTTTTGATTTAGCACACTAAGGTGATTGTAACCTTAAATACAAATTTTCATTTAGCTAGGATTTTTAGGGTCATAGTTCTTTTATTCAGACTTAACGGCGTTGTACTTCCGGTTACTCATCTTGGGGAAAATTTTATGAAAAACTGCCTATATTATACGTAAGGGCATTTCATTTCTAAGAAATATAGCAATATTTAGAGCCGATATCGAAAAAATCTCAAACAATTAAAAATGACAAGGATAAAGTGGCACTTCCTGTTTTCCAATTTTAGTAAAAATGTTGACATCGCGTGCGAGGATGGACAGAAACTCAAATATAAAATTTTGTTTTTCTAGTATGTCTGGTTTTTGAGCTATGGTGTTCAGAGCCATACACACACACAAACGCACACGCACACGCACACGAACACTCACACGCACACGCACACGTACACACACACACGTACTCGCACACGGACTCGCACTCGCACTTGCACTCGCACTTACACACGCACACCCACACCCACTCGCACACGCATACCCACACGCACACGTACACCCAGAAGCACACGCACACGCACACGAACACGGACACGCACACGCGCACGCGAGCACGCGCACACGCGCGCACACGCACACACGCACACACGCACAACCGCACATACGCACACACGCACACCCGTATACACTCACACGTGCACACGTGCACTCGTGCACACGCGTATACGCGTACACGCGCACACGCGTACACGCGCACACGCGCACACGCGTAAACGCGAATACGAGTACACTCGCACACGCGTACATGGGCGCACACGCGCACCCGCACGCACGCTCACGCGCACGCACGTCGACACGCACACACTCACACACACACACGCACACTCGCACGCACGCACGCACGCACGCACGCACGCACACGCACACGCACACCGAGCACGCACACGAACACGCAGTCCCACGTGAACGCGCATTTTCATTTAGTTAGGACTATTAGTTTCATAGTTTTTGTATTCAGAGTTAACAGTAAAAGTACTTCCAGTTACTCGATTTACAGAAAATTTTCTGCGTAACCGCCTAGATTATATAAAAAGGTCTCAAATGCTTAAGAAATACAATAAATTTGAAAAAAATTGTTATACCCGCTTTCGAGAAAATCTCGAAAAACGAAAAATTCGGAAAATATCTAAAATTTACAGAAATAAAGAGGTACTTCCGGTAATTCAATTTTAACCAAATTTTTGATTTAGTACACTGAAGTGATTTTAACCTTAAGTATAAATTTTCATTTGGCTGCAGTTGTTAGTTTCATAATTATTTTCTTCAGGCTTAACGGCTAAAGTACTTCCAGTTACTCGACTTACTGACAATTTTGTGAAAAACAGCCTAGAATATATGAAATGGCATTATATTTGTAATAAATATGGTAATTTTAAAAAATTCATTAGAACCGATTTCGAAAAAATCTCAAAAAACCCAAAAAATGACATGAGTAAAATGGCACTTCTGGTTTGCCAATTTTAGTGAACTTGCAGTTGCATGCGATAATGGATAGAAACTCAACTACACAAATTTGTTATTATAGGACTTATGGTTTTTGAGTTATCGTGATCTCAGACACACACACTCACACGCACGTAACGCACGCACGAACGCACACGCACACGCACACGCACACGCACACGCACACGCACACGCACACGCACACGCACACGCAAGCACACACACACACACACACACACACACACACACACACACACACACACACAAACCAATTGCCAAAAACGTGATTTTTCTACTCAGTGGACCCGAAAACGTATTTGCACTAGAATTTCAACATTAAAAATTTTGGTCGAAAACAGTACTTTCTCTTTTACCTATATTTTATATAGGGAAAGAGAAAGTAAAAAGGTATTTGAAGTACCCTTTGGTCCCTATTATAATTGCGTTGAGTTTCTAAATTTTAAAACACCTGCTTTGCAGCAATAATTGAATAAAGCTTCCATTTTTTGTTTAGCTGAATCATTATTTATATTACTCACTCGTTAAAAACCAAGTTATATTTGCATATCTATTCTGCCTTTTTAAAGTCAGATCGTGACGCTGTAATTTAATATGAGAAGGTTTTAAGTTTTATCTGTTAAAAAGGTTTGATATATTGGTTCGGATCAAATTTATATATTTATATTATTGTATTCATTTGTATGTTATTGTTATGCTTATTGTTGTAAATGCATATAATCAATAACATTTTATAATGTGTAGCAGAGTTTACTCTATTTGAAATCTAAAACTCATCTATTTCTAACTGCCACCTTAAGGATGTACTTTTGTTTTATAGGCTTGGTATCAGTAGTGATTTGATTATTCATTTATATAAAGAATACTTTGACATAGTAAACCACATTGTAAGACGCGATTCTCATTTTATCGGAAAATAAAATTACGGAGGTGTACCTTGCGATTGGAGAGCAATGACTAACTTACAAACAACAAACTTTCTTAACAGATACATGAAAGTATGCTGAAATGGTATTAAAAAGTAATTAAAATATGTATGTATCTCTTGTGTATAATAAATATTGCTTTCATGTATACTTCTCTTTGTAACTAGCTAAGTAAAGCATATTTCCGAATAACTCTTGTGAAATTAAATATTGAGATTCAAACTTATGGAGAAGTTTAAAGTTTTAGAATTAGCATTCTAAATAACGCGTCTAGGATTTAGTTCAATGTATGCTCTTTTGTAAGTAAACTTCTTTTACATTACAAATAGATTTAATCTAAATAATCCAGTGTCGGTAAATACGAGCTAAAACCGTTAACTTTAATCATTCCAACTCTTTCTTCGAATTGATTAGTTGAATAGTAAACTGTAGCAATGATTCTGTACTCAATTCTGTTAGAAAGTTCTAACAATTAGAGTTTCAATATCAATTACAGCTTCTTTTGCTAATCCTATACGACATATTGTGTCAAGTAATTCACTAACTTTAGATTTCAAAATAATTAATTCATCTTGCTATTACATCATAAAAAAATTATTTTCCAATGCTATTGTTGACTTTAGAGTGCATACAACTAACACTTATTAATTTGATTTATCTATTAAGCGAGGGAAACCAAACGTGCCATAGAAAGGATGCTTCCTCTTAACTACTACATGTAAAAAATATCTACTAAATCTTATCCGCACTCTTAAAGCTTTTAAAGGATCTCTGGTGCACTGCATAGTTAATATAAGCAAACTTAAAACGATATAGAAGTTTTCGGGGCAACAAGAATAATCAGCATTAAAACATTAACATAAAGGATGTTTTATCTTTTAATTAAAATAGTAACCATTTAAAGTGCTGGCTGCTGAGTAAGGAAGTCGTGATTTAAGATAACAAATATTATACCTAGTTTTTCACTAAAATGTCACAACTCCATAAAAGGCAATTTATATGGCACCACTAACTTTAAGACTAAATAAATTAAAGAAGATAAAGCAGAAAACTTTGTTGTGTAAGATATTAATAAAGTAGTCGGATGTGTAAACAATTGGTCAGTAAGTATAGTCAATGTAAGTTGCCTATCGAAAACGCGACTAAAAAAATTTGTGAAATCTAAACCAGTTATGTAATCTTATTTCAAGAATTTAAAATATATGCTTAAATACTAGCACTCTCTGTCAAATACTTTAAAACTTAGTGTATTTTGTATTATAAACTAATTTCTACAAATATTTATTTACATGCATTCGAACATGGTCCCTATAAATTTTAAATTATACATTTTGAATTGAACAATTAGTATGCGACAATTTATTTATATCTAGTACTACCTTTAACTGAATCTAACATACTTATCAACACAACACTCTATTTAACGCAGAAAAACATTTAATTATATATAATTAGGAGCATCAAGGGCAAGCTGAAAAATTGTTAAAAAGGATCACGCCGGATGTTCGGATAGACCAACGAAGAAAATGATATGGTTTTCATAACAATGGAAATGAACACATATGTTGCAAAATCTCTGCAACTTCCAGGGAAATAATTCTTTTTCACAGGTAAATGCAAGCGAAGAAGCCGAACACCGTTTGAACGTTGATTGATGATACAGATTTCTGACAAAAATTACCGGACAACAAATTTTAGACTACTTTGAATTTTACCGTAGCAAACGGCCTGTACAGACAGTAATAGTTATGGGAAGTTGTTTCTAAACTATTTTTAAGTTTCTCGTTTGTCGTAAAAGCTCTTTCTTTGTAGTTAAAAGGTTTATAATTGTTATCGCTTTGAGTACCCTGACTATTCTACAAATTAATTAATTATCTTTAAATGTTTAAATAATAATGTGAAATTAGTTTTATAGCTTCATATTTTATAAATTTCAATTTTTAGCAAATAACAAGCTTTACAGTAAATATCTGGCTTTTTGCAGCAAACAATTGGGAAATACGAATTTCCGAAATATCTTTTAAAGTATGTGACACCATACATCTTCATTATATAAATGTTGAAGTTCGCTTCATCTTCAACTTAGAATTGCTTTTGTGAATTATTTCTGTCTATACTAATTCGCCGTTATCATTTGTGGGCTAAGTGGCCGTAGTGACTGTACAAGATTTTAATAATTGCATCAATCGAACACTAATTAAATTCCGTAGTCGCTAGTTTCTACGAGGGAAATTAACAACATGCAGAATATGACTTTCTTAACAACTGCCTCCAGCAGATTATTGCACAAACCGCTTTAATACTGTAGTTCGAAGTGAATATAGACATGTTAGGTTTATAATGCTGTAAGTTAACAACTACGAGACTTATTTATCGACACATTCGAAGTAAATTAATTTTTAGAAACATTCTTTTATTACTAATTTGAGAAAAGGGAGCTATACCTTTCCGGACATGATTACGAAATATATCTTAGTTTGTGTTTGTCCTATTATCAAATTATAGATAAACTGAAATAGTAATATTTCAATCTACCTATCTAAAGTTTAAGCTTTTGCAATTTAACAAACGAGTCGCTTCCATAAAAATTCTAACAAACATTCAACTAAAATAGAATATGACGCCATTGTGTATAGAGCATTTTTAAAAATGACAGTGTCATACTTGACATTTAAATGATATCCTACATTTGACTTGATTAATATTTTTGCAAGTAGTTAGTAAAAGATCCTCTGTAATGTTATATGTGGAATCAGAAGAAAGATTATAGTTCAAATTCCTATGCAAATTTATCTTAATACAGTTTTATCGAAAGTAACCCAATTGCATCCGTTCACAACTCAAGACTATTTGTACCACGAAACTGTGGCAATTACATTTTGGGATACCGTAGCTATTCTAATGCAAATTTGTTTACGTAAACTAGTTGCAAAGAGCCCTAAAATATTGTTTCCTCTTCCTCTGCATGTTAGTTAAAACAGATATGTTTTGCGGTTACATGCGTCTAGTTAAAATGTGCAATCAGTGACTATCGTCTCTTATGAAATAGTACTTGAGAATAAAAGAACTTAATTCTAATACGTTATCGTATAAACTGAACATATTATAGTAATAGAATTATGAGTCATTCGTGGTATTTTTGCGTATATTTGACACAGTCATAAATTCTAAATACCTAGTGCTGCAACAGTGCTTAGTTTATGTACAGTTAAATAGAAGTGGTGCAAATTGCTCTGTGTGTCTGGTTTATTAGTTTAAACCCGAGCCAAACCGATGCGAGATTGAACCTTGTTGCTGTCAATAACCTTTGAGCGTTTTAAAAACTCCTACTGGAGTTTGAACCACCACCAGGTCGAGCCAGGGAGTATTTTCAAGTTATAATGAGCTGGAACGCATCTTGCGCCCAGAGTTTGTTGATGATGTTATTTGTCCTGAATTCGCTAGTTGCTCCGGTCACGCAGTGGAGTAGGAGGGGTGCTACGGCTATGCGGAAATTAATTTGGTAAAAATTCAGGAGTGATTTGCAAACGTCAAAAATCGAGAAAATAGTCGTGATTAAGGGCGCCACTCTGTTTTAAAGTTATCTAAAGGTCAGCTGTTTTGGAACGAGAGAACAAAGAACCCGAGTTCCTAACCTAAAGGTAGAAATTGTAGCAGTACAATGAATTTCGCGTACGTCACTGGATTTCTATTTCGATCAGGTTAAAATCTGACCTACAATCTGAAATACGTTATTTGCTTACTACTAGCTAGTATCTGAAATAAAGTATTGGTTACTATACTACTGGGCTGTTCACAAAAAAATAAAAAATGCGATACTTAAATATTTAGTATAATAATAAGAGGACAGATATACAATTTATACAATTTACATACATGTCTTAATGAGAATAAGCAATCAATAATTCTCTAAAGAAAACTACGTTCGGAAATCCCTCGTTTCTAATAATTATAATTAATTCTAAATTAGGTAATACAAATTAGCCTTAATGGCTTCAATAATTTAAATAATTATAAATTAAGGCAAAATTCAGTCGGTACCAACGTCTTAGGTTGCAGACAGTATCGTACTCTTGGTGTACGTCACTAACACGTCCCTAAACTTGTAGGACAAGGGTGAAGGATGAGGTTGACTCCAGTAAAATCCGCCAGAAGACAATAAATACTGAATTACCCTTAATTCATTAACATACTAGAACGTTAGATGGGATTGCTCTTCATCCATTAAACTTTAATTTGAACCGGGGTGCAGTTCTGCTTAAGTGCGCTTGCGCTCGCAAAGAAAACGGGAGAGCTCGCTTCTCTTATCGTGTCTAGCTCGGTGCTGTCTTTTTAAATCTTGCTTTTAGATGATGAAAGGGAAAGCGGGAAGAAATGAAATACGTTACTTGTTCAAGGTTAGCCAGTCTATGAATTTGCTGATGATGAAAATATATTGAACTTTGTTACATTCTGTTTAAATTGAATTTATTTTTACACAAGGGAAGCTTTAAGTGATTATTTTATCTAGTAATACCTTGTAATTAGGAATATCTGATTTTAGCTTAATTTTTTCGCATTATTGCCTGCGAGTATTCAAATAAGCGCGCACTTCTAATAATATGTACTGCTATATCGGGTGTCTCTAAACAATGTATCTTGTATTAGCCTGAAATATTAAGACGCACTTACAAACTAACCACAACCAACAATATATTTACATATGCTATAACTTCAAACATTTAAGAATTATACCAAAAAAATTAACATACTATATCCAAAAAAAAACTAATATTTACAGCTTTCAGTTTATATGAAATTCATTCAATTTCAATATTAACGTTTTTTTGATATAATTTATGGAGATCATACAATGAAACATATGAACTCTGATTTTGCCTTAAGTTGACACATTTTTGGCTTAAAAAAGAAAAAAGATGCTTAGGGTTTTGCTATTAATGTACTACTGTTGACTAAGTTAGATAGTGTTGAAAATGTTCCTGTAGTTGTGATCTTCGGAAATGCGTGAAACCCGTGTCGTCCTGTACTTGAGGCATATCGGCCCGACGAGGTTACTGGCAGGGGTAGTATTGCCGTGTTGGAGGATTCTCTCTGCGTGATAGTTGCACCTTTATGGCTACGTGGAGAGCATTTTAAAGTCGAAGGTCTTCTCGTCAACCCCAGACCTTGTTATCTGGGTGGATAAAAGCGACGTGGATAGACGTTTTCTACCTGTAAGCATTCTCCTTGCAGAAGTGATAGGATATTACAAGTCTAGGATCGGTCCTGTCCTTTTTGTTGAGAATATGTTCAAAGAGAGTTCGTGAAACAATCCTAAGGGGCTTTTACATAGGCCATTGGTACATATAGAACTACATACGCTTGCTGGTAAAAAATGCAGTGATTCTGTGGTGGTGACGGTCCGTTACAGACTGGAAAGGTTACACGGCTTTACTGAGTGCAATCAGTGCCAGCTGAGTAGGACCGCCAATGTCTTCTAGGAAATTCATGCAGTTATTGATAATTTATTCGGTATCCTTAATGCTAGGCATTCGTGTTGTTAAAGCAGTTGCAATCCTGTCTAAATCATACCCGTTTGTACTTTACATATATTTCTTGTATACGTGCATAAACGTTCTTCTTATTTTTCGGAAAGTATCACCAACTCCATTGAAGCTTCCTAGATTCACAGGGCAAGGAAGTTCACTAACATTGATTACTAAAATAATTGCACCATAGCAAATCTAGTTAATCTGATATTAATTTTTCTTGAATTTTGTTATAATCATTATACCATTAGATCAAAACAATTTGATTTGTTTGTCAATATAGAATTTGATTACTGGTATTATACTTATTAACTAAAAACCATTCGGAGTACGTGAGTTAACTAATATTGGGATATAATAGAAATGCAAATAAATTTAAATATCGTTATATTAGTAGAAATCAATTATTAACAATTTCAAACACTTTAAGTAAGTTACTGTGTAAATTCTCAACCTACACGTCTTAATATCTACCTACTTATTTCTATAATAATACTATTTTCATAAATTCATGGAGAAAAAACGCATAGTATAGTTTTGAGTTCGCTAGTAAATTAAATTTGAACTGGAATAACATCAAAATTAATACCTGAAATAAAAGGGAAATTATAATACACAATTAGATGTAAATACAATTGAATGTAACATGATTTTATAATTAATTAATAATTCTGCTAGAATTGAACAAAACTTGCTAATTGGGTAAACAATAGAATATGATTTGAATATGTCTACATAAAATTCACAACTATTAATTGAATGTAATAGAATATTGGAAGTAAATCACAAAATGTTTGCGTAATTTAGTAGACAAAGGATCATGGTTGTGTTAGAATATGAAATGGAGGATTGAACGGTTTTGAATTAATTGAAAAATAATAGGGGCTGCAATCAATAAATATCATTTAACTCAATAAGTTGGTTATTGCAAAAATAATTGCTAACTATACAATACTATATGTGTGTCAATTAACTAACACATTTTATAAGTAATAATAATAATAATTAAAGCCTCCTTTATATTCTAGAATTTTCTATAAGACAGCTATAGCTACAATAAATAAATTTGCATTGGGTTCTGATTTTAATTTGTCAGAAGGAGTATAATGAAATGGATTTAGATTTAACTAAGCCGAATGACAAAGAAATTAACACAGAAAATTGAAATTTACTTAAAATTGGTTATAAGCATTTGGCCCTTACATAATTAAAGAGGATTCAAAGTATATGTTATGAAGGAAAACATTAATAAAATATCAAAGTGAATTATTCAACTACCTGTAACCCCATTTCATATCTTATATTTATATAATAAAGTAAACTTATTCAGAAACAAAGTTGTTTAAAATAAACTTTTACATAACCACAATAACTCTAAAAATACAGAGAATAAGGCTTTTACGAATTTATGTTTTTTCGTAAGTGTTTGTTAATGCTTTTATTTTATAAAGTACCGAAAGGGATTTGATCAAGTATAGTTAAATAATTTCATAACTATTGACAAATTCTAATTTATGAACTGAATGCCATATTTTTATTAACCTGGCAATTTAGCTAATCTTTTCTTTAGTTTATAATTTCTTATTAGTTATCAAAATTACCGGTCATAACAAACCTGATTTGCACCAATAGACGGCTTCCGGATGTTAAATTCGTTATTTCTGGATTTAGAAAAAGGGAAGAGGGGAACTAGGAAATAGCCATGTTAAGATCGATTGAGTGTGGAGTTTAAATTAAAATAAAACATATCCAAGGGAAATATACACATTTTAAACTTTTGTATTCATTGAAGCTTTACAGTTTTCGAATAAATATGACATGCCAGTCGAAAACTGAAGATTTTATAAGCGAGCAAACTATTATTCTTGGAAAAACTTAATGGGTATCTTTAACGATGCAACGGGTTGTGGTTCATAGATTCTAAAAATGAACTGATAATTTCCCATTATTCTTTGCAACGGCTAGTCTGAACTAAAGTGCAATTGTTTTGATTTATAGTAGGTTATTACCTGAATATATCACGATCTCTAAAGTCCGATTAATTTTGGATTGTATATTATACTTTGATTATGTTATTATGGTTACATTTAACTCTAATTTGAAATTACTTAATAAGTTATTAGGTTTAGTTATTTAACTAGTTGTTTTAAATATACCGAGTTATACTAAGTGTTTTGAAATTTACGCAATTAATTACAAGTGTTATTAATCATTTTACAATAAATTCATGACAAATGTGTAAACAGCCTTCCTTCCTCTTTAATGCGCAGACTCCTTCTACCGTGTTAGACGATAATTTTCTGAACGTCAAAATACTTACTTTAGAAATATCGAGATTAATATTAGCTCAAAGTTTTATCAATCTATGCCCATTGTTTTGATATACAACTCTTTTCGGAAATCTAGAAATGTCAACTTGAAAACCTTGGTAGCCATATATATTTTTTGCGATAAGATGATTAGCATTGCCATTAGATCGTTTCAAGTGTGCCAATTCGCATTATTCTACTGTATCTACAATTAATTTTACCCCTTTGCAACAAAGTGATGTTATTAAACCACTGTAGGAATTTTTCTGCTGCAGTTTCAAAAATTAGCGGCCCAATCGCATTACCAACTTAAAGTTTTTATAATTTTTACTACACCAAGTCCAATGGTTTGACTATTTATATAACCACTTCGATGCAGCAATGCGTCGTCACTAAAATCATTTAATTGAATATGTCAATGCAATTTTCATCAACAAAATTACAAAAGAATCAACAATAATACAAGCTTTTCAATTTCGCTGGTTATTTTTGAACGCATGAATGACACAATTACAGTATGTAAGCAATTTTAATACCTTTTCGAGTACCTTGAATATTTGACAGTATTGGCTACCCTTTGGTAGATGGAGTAATTACTCTAAAAAAAAATTAATTAATTTACTTTTATTAAAACGTCAATTGGTTATGTTTTTGGGTAAGCGACATATTTTTAAAGGATTTGTCATTATCCTAGAGTTCATTTTTTGCAGAAGAAAATTCTATAGTTCTGATATTTTACGCTCAATTTTATTTGGTCGGTAAATCACAAATTTTATATACACAAATATTGCTTATTAATATATAAGAAATAATACAAAGATCTTTTCGAAAACTGCCTCTGACGTTGGTTAAGCAAACGTGTTCCAATGACTGCTTCGCCTCGAAGATAAATCTAGGGTTTTGAAATAATTTTCATTTTAAAATAAAACTACGGCGTAAGATTTAAAAAGTTTAAATTTTCTTCAAAGTTGATTTTATATTTTGCAATAAATTCTCACTAACTTTAAGCTTATTTATATTACATTCAAAGTAAATAATATATGTACTGCAAATTTGTTGTTCATTGCAGTTTTGGATTTTCTACGAGCTGGACCCCAAAATTTCTACCCACGCTGACTTTACACCGTTTTCATTTCATAGCTGTAGGTACCAGAGGCTGTTCGTACTGCAGACCCCTTTGCTCGTAACTTCATCTTTGCTTTGTTTTCTATACTTTTGGACCATTTTTAAATTCGCGTTTCACATTCGGTACACACCCAGACTGTTTTAAATTCATTACGTTGGCTTTGGCAATTGTTTTAAAAACTTTGTTACAGTAGCGAACTTTATGTCAGAATTTCTATTTTACGATTGTAGCGATAGTGCTTAATCTACTTTGCAGTCTGATTTATATTTTTACATTGAGAAGTAATGGTGATCGTTCCGCTGGTGTTCGCGTTGTAGGTTTATCCAAATACTTGCACGAAAAATATGCTTAGTTTCTGTCATCTAGGGATTTTATTAACTTCTGTAGCTTCCCTTTCCTGGTTTGTTTGGCGAATCAGAAGTCTGAATTTCAAACTGATCATGATTGATGGCTAGTTAAAAACCGTTGAATTTTCCCGATGCCCTCTTAACCCTATGCAGTTTTCCTAGCAATGCCATGGATTCTGGATAATTCAATTTTAAGGTGGCTCTTTTAACTTTTTTGTTTTTATGACTTAAAAACCCTTTTTTATTTTTATTCCTTTATAAGCACGGTTTGTTATAGTACATTCGAATCTTAGCTTATTTCACTAACTTTTAGATTTATATGTTTATTTCGCAGATGTAAGCGTTACACTTGCTTAAAGTTTATTATTTTCCAAGCTATCCTTTCTCTAATTACTTAAGAAACTGTTTGATTTAGATTTAATATTCCGTTATTCACGCATGGTGTACCACATCGGTTGTAAACGATGTAGATTGCGTGTGTTTCGTTATGTTCTTGTACTTTTTGACTACATTGCCAAATAGTATTCCACGCAGCATGAAGTGTGTAAGTGGAGTTTCAATAAGGTTGCATATCAATACGGTATAGCGGATCAGCCGCGAGAGTTGGGAACTTACTTTTGTGTGAAGTTTCTATGTTAACATTAATAAGTTTCTGCTTGTTTCTTATAGTTCCTATAGTTTTTTGCGTTGCTATTTTAATTAATTGTTTTTACATTCGTGATTGTACACCAATAATCCTGGATATTCAGGTATGGTATAGTGCTTAAAGAACACGAAAGAATTAGTCTTTCTATTTACATAATCATTTTTACATAAATACGTATTTAAAAATTACCTGCATTTTTGTTACGTAAAAGTATTAAATGATGAAAAGATACGTGATATTTATCGAACAAAATATTGTCACGGTATCATTTGGTTAACGTAACTTTGTTTCAAATTAAACTATACATCATTTGTACGAACCTCGTATCCGTTTTTGTAGATAATGAGATTGAAAATTGATAGATATGCCTAAAAGTCAATAGGGAATGCTTGTGTATAATTCACTATTCTGATTTATAAGCATCTCTTTACGCTTTATATACAGACGTTCAAATATTGCTTCGATTTACGAAAATCTGTACTTTTAATTTCGTTAGTTGGGGGGGGGGGGGG
>JAHWXV010127184.1:0-10839 GCA_024586415.1 Phrixothrix hirtus | reverse complement strand
ATATATATATATATATATATATATATATATATATATATATATATAAACATAAGACTCAGGATAAATACAGAAGGCAAAGGTCTATGAATTTAGTTTTTGCGCAGAAAATCTATATACGAATTGTGGATATTAAGCAACGAGACCGGCGGCAAAATTGTTTTTTATTGTAATCTTACAATATCTTATGTGATAGGACATATTCCCCTCCTCTAACTATATAATGTTAAATGAGAATTTTTTATTGTTGAAAACGGTGCTACAGAGCGTCATGTATTAACGCCTTCAGCAGCGCCGTCATTTTAACTTCTATCTTGTAAGCGCATCTGAAAATCTTACGACATTGATCATTCATTTAGAAACACCCGGTATATACTTTCGCGTAGTAATAATAAAATCCAATTGGTGAATTACCAGTATCAGTTTTATGCTAAAATCATAATTGTATGTGATAGGACATTTTCTCCTCCTCCAACTATATAACATTAAGTGAGAATTTTTTATTGTTGGAAACGGTGCTACAGATCGTTATGTATCAACCCATTCAGCAACGTCGTGATTTTAACTTCTACCTTGTAAGCGCGTCTGACATTGGTCATTCATTTGGAAACACCCGGTATATACTTTCGCATAGTAATAATAAAATTCAATTGGTGAATTACCCATATCAGCTTTACGCTAAAATCACAATTGTAAATTTCTAAATTGCATAATGTCATTTTATTAACAACTATTAAAATTCAAAAATCCTAAGTTACGTTTTGTAAAACATAGGAGAATTTTTCTTAAAAATATTATTTAACAATTCCCGTGTGAAGCTAACAAAAAATAAACATTAACCCTTCTCGTCTTCACTCTTCAATTTAAAGGAGAAATACTTCACTTTTGACCTGTAGAGATCTGAAAACTGCAGTTAGGTTGCGCTGCCGTAGTGTGTGCCCTGGCGTTATTCAACGAATATAATTGAAGATTTACCCGTAGGGTGTATTTGTGCATCAAATTGGTGGAAATTTAGTCGATTTCTGCCTGGTGCGAATTAGTAATAAAAGGGCCAAGTTGAATTTCCTGTCGATTTGGAACCAAAGGTTTAAATCCGTCAAGGTTGTATGTAAAGTACGGTAAGAAGAAGGAAGTATGGATCTGTAGAACACCAAGTAAGTGATTTATCCGTTATTTAATTTCCACTGATTTTCACCCCTTCATTGAGTTAAACCTGATGGGACGAATTAGTCGATCACGTATAAATTCAGGACGAGTTTGTTAGTATCGTAAATAAAAGACTAACATTTTTTTTCAATTTTAATTGGTTATATTATTAAGGGCATTTTAATGTAAATACTTTCTTGTTCAATTTAGAATACTTTAACTATTAACCACACAAGGGTCTCTTGATTTAAGTGTAAAAATAATTGTTTCCATTATCCCTTTCCGGGGAGGCATGTAAATTATTAATTGTAATTCACATTCTTTACCATTCATTATATTCGATCTTTAAGTACAGATCTTTTTTTTTATATGTAGACATGTAATTATAATAACCCATACTTTCTTTCAGGAGCTAGATTAACTTTTAAGTGATTAACCAGTTTAGGTAGAGCATCCGAATTTTACATGTTCGAAGAGGAAACCCAGCGACGTGCATAAAAAGAGCTACCTTACTGTAAGTACGCATTAATACTATCCTCGATCTAAAGATCTGGAGATCGGTTTTTTTTGTTTCACCGGCCTCTATGATAACAGAATTTTGGACTACTAGTTTTCCGTTATTATTGTTAAAAACAAAGTGGTGCCCTTATTTATTTTACTCTTATTTACGGCTATTTCATGAATGCTAGTTTAATTAAATTTAACACAATTGTAGAATCTACCCTATTATTCACTGTGGCCGCAGCAAACCAGCTAATTCAGGGAAGTCACTAATTTTAACAACCTCAGGGCCCTAGGGCCAAATTGGAAACGTTATAATCTCCTCTAGTCTGAAAACTGGTGTACTTAATGCACATTTTGCTCTAGGAAATAGTTAAAAGTCACATGCGGCTAAATCTGCCGAGTAGAGTGGGCGGCTTAGCAACGGGATCATCTTACTGTTAGTGAGAGTATTGTTATGTTGAAAGCGTAGGGCGTTGTTTGTCCATAACTTATTTCTTTTTTCCTCGTTTGCCTTTTCAGCATTGCTTGCATTTTCAACTTGCTCATCTTGCATTCTCCATTCTTGGTGATGTGTGAGTTCTCAAGAGCACCGGTTCTTTCTTTCTTTTCGGATGGTACTGGAAAGTTCACGTCTCGTAGCATCTGACAATCTTTGCATGTGAGTCAGGTTCCGTGATGCATTCCATTAGTCAGTGCAAATATATTTCAAGGCATCTACCTGTTTTGGCTGAAGTTTTTGGGGGGCGATGGTGGTGATGATTTCTTCAATTTCACAAGACACTTTAGATTAATGCGCTGCTCGCTTTTCACATTAGCCATGTTTCCTGCAACACATTTTTGCACTAGTCCATTCAATCGCTGCGAACATTGACGAAATCCCCTTTGTCTCATCTACGTTTGGAAGTTGTAAGACCATTCACTTTGCATAATATACAAAATGAGAGGGAGCATATCGCGCTACATGGCGCCTATTCTCGTTATTTAATTGCTACATTTCGTATATGCGGTGGTATATTTTTGATAATAATATCAATTGAAAGCTGTAATCCAAATTTGTGTAGTAATATGACGTCTACCAGTGGTTGATCATCAATCAACATAGTCTTAAAACTTCGCAAATCCATGAGTATTTTGTATCATAGATTTTTAGTCTTAAATGAAGTAATTCATTCCACAAATTTGGCATACTATTGAAGTCACAAACGCTTACTTAGTGTTGAATTAAAATAGAAGTATTAATTCCAAATTTGATTCAAAAGCTCTATTATAATAAGTTCAATATGTGAGTTTTGAACATTTTATGCAATTTTAATAAAAAATGAGAAAACGCGGAACTTGGTGTAAAGCTTTCCATTCTAAACTGAATTTTTTTGGTGCAGGATGTAAAATTTATCAGAACCAATATATTTAGCACAAATTTATACAGTTCCTATACAAATTTAAAATGCTGTGAAACATTATTGCGCAAAACAGTGTGTAATTTTTTGATGTTCCTCTACTCGTATTTCTCTATGTGTTTACTGTTATAAGGCGGATAATTTACCATTGTCATAGATGAAAAAATTTGATTACCTCTTAGTATTTTAATGAATAATTACCCAGAAGTATCCACACTAAACGTAATCGCTTACTGTGTGTACATGTTTGTTACTATAAGAGTTACATATTACTGGGCCTTGGCTATTGTCCTCCTACTATAGGCAATGACTTCAGTTTTGCATTGTACATCACAAAGAGTGCTTCTAGTTTCTAATACACAATTAAATTATAAAAAATTCTTATCATTACAATTTTAACAAACTACAAAAATACAGAAGCAAATTAAAGGGTAAAGAAATCAAAATTCAATAGGATGGGCTTTGCACAAAATAGAAATTAAAAATCATAGAACAAAAAATTAGTATGCAACTACTAACTGCAATACCAATGTAATAAAGTTTAATTTTCAAGAAGCCTTCTTTTTATAGTAATCGCCAAGACAAGTTTTAACATGTTTTGTGTGCTTTTAGTTAATCAATACTGTACAAGGCAAAGATTGTATAATAAGCTATCCATCACCTCCTATTTATTTCACTAACATTTAGAACCTAAAATTTCTTTCCTTGAAAATGTTTTTATTGGTCGTGACAATTAATTAAAACGAAAACGTTTGGAATTAAAATAAAATAATGAACATCTAAACAACTGTGCTTTATTAATGCAATTAACTAGTTTTTTTGGGGAAGACTTAATCACAACAATTTATATAGGCAATGACTTATTACCTACCTTGTCTATATTGTCGGCGATCGTCCTAAACGCATTACTGCATTTAATAACAATTCGTATTTAAAACATATATACCTTCGAATTACGTTGCGCACAATTAATCTATTAATTTGTTTCAAATATTTATTGGTGAATAATTCGAAATGTATTCTTTTTAAAATTACTATAAGTCCATATCTTTACAAAACTAAAAGGTTTTTCACTGAAATTTTATCATGTATGACTTTGCAAATAATTTTTGCAGTAATCTTATTATAACCAAGATAAAGGTCAGTTGGTGAATACCATTCAGTGAAATAGATAGAATGGCATCAAATTTATTGAGTATCTTAAATATTTCGACTTGACAAAAGTTTTAATTTTAGCATTTAGCTTTAAAGAAATGGAACCGTTCTTAAAAGTCAAAGTTATTTATTAAGATAGTTTCCTTTTCATTCAACTGATGTAAATTTGTAGTTAAACTCATGAGAGTATCGCAATTTATAACAAGCAACATCCATAAAATAAACTATTTCAGAAATTTTCTTTATAAACAATTTAGGTCACGCTGTGACGATCCATAAACACGAATTCACAAAGTAAATGGCGATAAGCAACATGATGGACTTTATTCTAAAGAAATTATAGTAACATAATCACATATTTAAAAACCAAAAGCAATTTTAAACAATAATTGTTATAGTATTCGCATGGTTGTATGTTCAGGCGTTAATATTACATACGTCCTTAGTTTTTGCTAAATACACTAACCTAGCTAAAAATAGGGCGGAACTCAAAATTTTAATTATAATAATTTCGAAAAGAGTGTATTGATAAAGTAGTTTACACCCTGTATTATAAGTAACTAATGCGGTGGTATTTCATATACATTTATTGGGGTAATTGGTAAATTTATTACTAAAATCTTGTAGAAATTATGAGAAGTTGAATGCTAGTGCATTGATTTCCTCTATGCACACATACGAGGGCTATGCGGAAATGGTTTATTTCCTTGGAATCTAATTGGTGTAAAAAAGAATTAACGTCGACAGCGTAAAGCGTATGGTCTAATTAATAAGGCAAAACGAGGCAAGACGCATGTTTACCGTCTTCATTGTTCTTGAGTAAGCAAGCGAGACACATTGTTTACACTCATTTTAAGGAGATAATCGGAACTCGGAAAACGCGATTTTCGCATTATTTATAACGGCACTAAAAAGTGCTTTTCGTACCATCAACGTTTTAATTATTTAAAACTCACTATTGCGGACTCCATGCTTCACGTGTTACAGCGTTCAATCGGTTTGAGAAACTTGGATGTGATCGGATAGGTCTTAAAGGTAGACTACATTCTACTTGACCTGCAACTGCAGTTACCGATGAAACAATTGAAGTAGTGGAGAAAACGCTGAAAAAATGCGTCAGGAGATTGGGTTCATAAGCGGATCAAAAGATTATTCACGATGGTTTTCATTTATATAAGCATTACTATCAAAAGCTCCTCATTTGTTAACGCCTGATCAAAAAGCTGGCTCGACCAAAACCGTTTATTATGTGATAATGGGTGATGAGTGTGAATCTATTATTACCATCCCGAAACAAAACAGTAGTTCGTGGTTTGGTGGTTTGGCAATAATGCGCTAACCACAAAATTTCGCAGACCAAGAAGTACCAAAAGTGGTTATTTTTTTACAATACCATAAAGAATCGCAATGCTCTACACATGATTTGTGCACTAAAAGACCTTCAAATATGGTCTGAAAGGTGACTAAACACTGGTCTATGTACATTTAGCGGAACTGCTCAGCTTTTCCGGTCGCAGCGAGTGAAATTGCTATCCCATCCACCCTATTCGCCAAATTTGGTATCCTTCAAGAGCTTTATTTTTTTCAGCCTAAAAAAAGTTACAGGGATGTCGTTTCTCATCGAGTCAGTGATCTTTACATGCATATAAAGAGTAAATTTGCAATGCGCATAAAGAAGTATTGTTTCAAGCATTTGATTAGTGATTTCAAAATGCGTGAGTGAGTGTAGTTTAAGAGAGAGTACATCGAAAAACGGTAAAGCAAAAATGACAACAGAGAACATAGAGTTGAGAAGCCAATTTTTGTATTTTAGTTATATTTCTCTATTTAATGAAATAATTTTGGTAAGAAATAGAATCGCTTTGAATGACTATTGGACAGAATTAAATTATTTACAAATGTGATTTCATTCACGGGTGGGCTAATCCCCAGAGAAACAGAAATCTATGAATTCCCAAAAGGTAAATTTTTGAATAAATGATGTACTCCATTTTATGACACTGACTTTCGATCGCTAAGTGTTGCAAAATCTCGAAGGTGTAGATTTCTCATGTTTTGCGCTCCATCTTCGATTCTATCGCGAAATATTCTCTATAGAATTACAAAAAAAATTTTTAAAACTGAATTCGCTACGATAATTTGCTTCTGAAATATGGTGAATCAAATTTTTCGAATTCCGCATCCTACATTTTTGATAACGACTTAGACAAGGAAAATACATGTTTTTATTTAAAATGGACTACATAGCGAAACAATTATCCAAAATTAAACTATTTTGTTCAATAGAATCGGAAATTTGACTTAGCGACATGAATCGCATTTTCCTTCCAAATATGACATCTATCACACTCTGATAATTATTTTTCAAATTTAGTAGATAATAAGTCCAAAGTCGATTTGAAACAGTGTGTAGTAAAAGAAAGACAACACCATCTTGATTGCCCGACATTGTAAATATAAAAAGTAAATCCTTAACAGGAATTTATTTTAGTAAAGACATACCTAGAAAATAATTTTGCAGTCATTTACGTAGATACACAAATTGTGGCTCCAAGAAAACTGCTTACGGTAAAGCAACACATTCCCTATAACGCATAATACTTAAAAAGGATCTATTAGTAATTACGAACGATGTTGTAACAAAACAAATTCGCAGAAATTTTGTAAAAGTATAAAACCCAACGTGATAATTTAAACGAACTAAGTGAAAAAGAAGTCTAAATTTTGCATCACCAGTTGATAAATTAAGATGTAAGGAATGCAACAACCACAATGTATAAAAGAACAAATTGACAAGTACACAACATCTTCTTCGTTGTTATACTAATAACTAAAGTATGGTTTAAATCACACATTAGTATGTGTGTACAAAAACCAAGTTAGACTTGAAGCCGTTCCACAAAGAATCTTCATAATAAATGCTCTGAAGATGAGCTCCTTCCAAAGTACAAGTTTTCCAGAAATACTAAATAAATACCAACTTCTCATACATTCTGGAAATATCACAAGTTGATGATGCTGGGAAGCTATCATTCAAAGTCTACCAACTACTCGATGATAAACGAAATTGCAAGTCACATATAAATATAAATATTATACAGTGCAATTAAATTACGTGAATAATTTTAAACTCAGTTGTCAGTGAATCAAATCCTTTTACAACCAAATATTGATATTTATTTTCAAAATATTTATAATATGTATTAGGTTTTAAGATTTAAACAAAGAATTAGCTTGCATCTGGTATATCAAAAATACAATGTTCACAGAAGAGGGCTTTTCTTTAAAAATAACAAGCAGATTAACCTGAATTTATTATAAAAATTTGTATTTTATATGTTAGATTAAGAATTGGTTTGGAATTTTAACACGTGTTTATTTTTTATTCAATATATCAATTATTGAAAATTGATTTTTTGATGAAAGCCAAACTATACGGTATTTTGAAATTATAGGCCCTAATAACACAAAAATTGTAAATTAACCACCAACTCTTAAAAATTTAATAAAACCATTACCAAAACTCGTGGGGAAGACTTATTTATTATCATAATTACTAAAGATTCTAAAATTGCTTTATATTTTTAAATCGCAACCGTAAACAAAGTGTTACTAGTTATGAAAAATATTAATCCAACAGCTCCCGCTTGACTAGAAATTATTAATTCGCTCTTTTTAAATGGTTATAGGAAACGCCCGGTTACTATTCATCATTACATTTGCAAAATATAAAAGAGGCACTAACTGATGAGAAAGTACGAGAATAAACAACGGGATCGTCTTTTATGCTAAATAATGTTTTGGAGAAAATGCGACTTTCATTGCGCGAAGACCCAACTTCATGACGATTTATATACACTGCTATTGGTTGCGAATAGATCACTATGGGCTAATTGTTTCATTTTGTAGTCTAGTTCTAGTTCCTAGTCTAGTTCGTATAAACTTTCTTCATCCTAGTCATTCGTATTTTTCGGTAATTTTAGAGGCTTTTCGTCTAACTTTGATTAGCTATTTCTGCGAAGCAAATTATCGTAAATTTTATGACGAGTAGTAAATATATTTTATGGTATTGTCGGGTTTTGCGACAGAGATGGAGTGCAAAACGTGTTTCGATATCAGTCTCCAGTATTATAAAATGGAATGCTGTCTAAGTATTTGCCTTATGGAAATTAAAATATTTTGAATTCGATTTTTATACCGATGGATTTCCTACGGTTCCTTTTTTTGAATAAATACAAAGTTGCATATTATTATTGAATAGGTATTACAATTTGGGAAAGATTGTTTTAAGTGATATATTGATTTAATAATCAATATGATATGGAGAAGTTTTTTCCTATATTTTCATGCTAAAAGAACTATGTAAACAAGAATTATTTGGTTTTGCTTCATGAGAAAATTCCGTTACTTTTGTCATATGAATATTTCCTCCTTTTACGTATCAATACTTCTGGTAAAACCAAAACCGCGTCTAGCCACAATTTCCCTTTTGGATTGTTCTAGCTACCTATGGACCACAATATAAGCGGTTATTATATTTTCTGTAATTTTTTAGTCAACAATTATGTCCAAAGAACTGAGAATTAAGGTATGAAGGAATGTTTAAAAGAGAACGAACTGAAGTTTTATGTTTCTTAGAATTAGAAACCATTAAACGACACGACAAAAACCATGTAATTTATATTGCGACGCATATTCAATAATCTTTCTTTTCAATGATGCTGGAGCACCCGGGACGTTGTCCCTCCAACTCCGTCGCAGTGATTTTTGAGTTTCTGTAGGGGACGTGGCCTTATTGTGGCTTCTAGCTAGGGATGGTATTCGTCTTAGGGTGCTTGCGCGAACATTTTTCGAATGTCCAGCAAGCAGCCCAGAATTTTGACGATGCCTTCGTTAAAATCGGACACGCCCTTTAGCGGCTCCAATATAAATATTCCAGCTTGTAGAATGTTTGTGATGTCGAAGACCTGGTGGACGTGGTGCTTGGATTGGGGGAGACTTGATTGTGATTCGGCACTTTCAGTTGCGGCTTCTGGAATACAACCTTTCGCTGTATCTGCATAGGTAGTACCCATTCTCCTGGTATTTGTGTTATTTCTTGAGTACTTTGGTCACCTTCGACAGTTGGCCGTGTGGACCGCGTTGCAGTTTGCACATTGCACCGAAGTGTTTTTTGACTTTACACACGCTGCATGACAGCTTCTTTGAAAGTGTCCTGATTACTACTCGTAAGTGTGGAAAAATGGATTTATTGTTCAGATACGTGGTAATGCCGCGGAAATCAATTTCTGCCTGCGGTTAGATACTGAACCCTAACGCGACGTTCTTTGTGCTCACTATTTTTAAATTTTGAATTACAAAGCTGTCTATACTTAGCCAATTTCCCTTGCTTCTGGTGGAACGCTATTTGACGCTCTTCTAGGAGCTGGTTTTACACTACTAGTAGTTGGTTCGCTGATTTCTCGTTTGAATTCGTCTTCTGAGAGTGCCTCGAAACGGCTTCTCGCCTCTGAGCATGTTGCTACAGCGCGCTTAGACTTCCGCTTCTTGCCCTTCTGGGTGATGAACCCCTCAGTATTTATCATTTCAATGGCACATTTTGAGATTGCTTTCATCATTCGTATGTATTGATCTCTTGGCGTCTCTTTCTGCAGCAGCGGCTTCCCTATCCCGTGCTAGTTCTTCTTTTACTCATCTCAAGTCTTCTCCATAGTTGTGTCTCTTGGTTTCATGTTGTCGTAGTTGAGTGAATTTTGTACTATCTCCACCTATGAGTACTAGTAGCTAAAATCATGTGCCAAATTAAACGAATGTTGAATAAATTTGTAGAAGTCAGTGAAAGAATGGATCTGAAAATCAATAGTGGCAAAACAAAGGTAATAGTTTTCAAAGGGAATGATGAAAAGGAAATATGTCAGCTGAAGTTGGGTAACGAGATAATTGAGCAAGTGGATAAGTTTACTTACCTTAGCAGAATGTTTGCAAATGATGGACGAATAGATAGTGAAATTGAAAACAGGGTGACTGCAGGCAGGAGAATAATTGGCAGCATGTGATCAGTAACCAAGAATCTACAGTTAAGTATGGAAGCAAAGAAGGCTGTGTACAATAGTGTATTTGTTCCAACTGTTTTATATGGCAGTGAGGCTTGGGTATTTCAGAAGAAGCATATGAGTAAAATAAACGCCGTAAGTATGAAATACCTAAGAGCTGCATGTGGCAAAACGAGACGTGACAGAGTAAGGAATGAATGGGTAATGGATACGTGCAAGGTGAAGGAGGCACTTCCTGAACTGTACAAAAGAAGTGCGTTAAGATGGTTTGGACATGTGGAACGTTTGAGTAATGAACGCTTAACAAAGAGAATATATGAGACAGGTATGAATGGAAAACTAGGTAGGGATAGACTGAGAAAGAGGTGGTTGAATATGGTTGAAGAAATTGTAAAAGGAAAGAGAATAAAGAGCGCAAAGAATAGGAGAGCTTGCCAAAAACGCTGTATGAATTTAATGGAAGCAAGGGAAGTGTGTAAGGACAGAAAGGAATGGAGAAAAATAGTGAATGGGTGATAGTAGTGGTAGTAGGATTGGTAGGTAATAGTGGGCTGGTGTGGATACTGTAGAGTGCTGGGAGTTTAGGT
>JAHWXV010127180.1:0-12254 GCA_024586415.1 Phrixothrix hirtus | reverse complement strand
TTGTCAATTTTATTGAAAAAGAAAACAAATAGTTTTCGAAACGTTTAATTTTTATTAAAGTTACACAGTTTTAACCCAAATATTGTTTTAATTATTTAATACTTACTACGTTTAGTCTCATTAAGATACGTAGATTGTGCATTATTTTTGAATGCTGCCTAATGAGCACAGTTACATTTACACAGCTTATGTAGTAAGAACTAAAAGAAATTGTATACAAAACAAGCAATTTACAACATCGCAAATAAAATAAATTAGACATTTAATCACAATCGTCAGATTGAATTAGAAAAATATATATTCTCAGGACTCGACAAATACGTAGTCAATTATAAATATCGTGACCATACGTACGTTATTTTTTAACGGAATATGGTGTAGAACAAATTTTTGTCAACACTTAACATTTGCCCATTCATAATCATAAACAAGCAAATATTACTGCAATAGGCAAAGTAATAAAAGGGTTTTCGCGCAAAATAGTCCTTATTGTTACGCCTATATCAAGATTATGACATTCACACAATAAATATAGTCATTAATTATTAAGTGGCACTAACTATTTTTCGTTTAACTAAAAATGTATAGACGAACAAATATTAAGGCTTGCTTGGTTCAAATATCGATTTTGTTTTTAAAATTTGGGCAAATATCATTTAGCTCCACAAAATTATGGGAAGTTCAATTAATTGAAATTCGAAATCAAGGGGTTTGCAGAAAATTGGTCCACTTTTCCTTGAGTAATTAATCACATACAACGTAGAAATCTAAATACATGATCATACGGAAGAAACTTCCTCGCAAAATAAAGCTGAAAATGTACATCTACGGGGTCTTTCAAAAAATTGAGGAGGCCGTGAACAAAATTGAACAAACTTTTGGTTTACGAATAAATAACCACTTCGGTACAAATTATCAACTCTAATTTTAAAATTTTTTTAAAAATAATTCCAAGTGTGGCAGCAGTTGTATATGTATAATATCACTAATGATGGACAACGTTACCAGCAACGCCAAATGTTGTCAAGTTCGCACGGAAATTAAGTCAGAACCAAAGCTTTAAGAAGTTTGAAAAAATATTCTACCGCGAAAATAGACAACTATTCTTGTCCAATAAAACTTTAAAATAAATAAGATTGTGGAGATAAATTAATTATTTTAAAACATAGGCAGAACAATTAAATGTTAAAGATAAATGTAATTAAGACAATTCATAATAAATAATAAGCGAGGGATGGCGGGTCAATGTTATAACTTAGAATTAAACGTTCCAGTAAATAAATGTAGAATAAATCAGTTGTTATTGATAATACAGTAAATAGCCATCGACGGCAAGTGATTATTATTTTAGCTAAAATCCAAAGTTTAGATCGATAGATTACGAAATAATAAGGAAGTTGTTCACATCTTACCGCAACCTTTTAGCCGGTCTTCGCAAGATTAATGGTTTCTCGAATTATGGCTTGCGTAGGCTAACGATTATTTTCAAACGATTCTCGACCAAATTAAACAATTTGGTCAATTCTTTCATATCCAAACAGTTAATTAATTTGCTCCGGATAAGGTCTTCTTCGCTTAAGAATTTCATCACCGAACGATATTTGATGTTAAACATTTTGGAAAACTTGCCAACATACCAAATTTGAATTAAGGCCAACAAAAATTTACCTAAAATAGAGCAGTGTATTAATGTACATAATAACAGGGTTGGATCCGATTTCGACCGTCCGAAATTAGTCAAGTCAAAAACGTATGGACTTCATTTCTCAACTCAACTTAATAATCTTTTTTCTATATTTAATACTATTAAAAACGAAGTCCTGATTTTGGAAAATCAAAGGGCACGACCCAATACCGTCGAAGAATTATTTACAATTGATATAAACACAAAGGTCTGCCTTTTTTTCAATTTCATAACATAAAACTATGACACTCCGTGCGTGAAAGGGAAAAAATGTCACACAGTACATAATATTCAAATAATTTTAAACTTTTTGTATTTAAAAATGTTTGCTTATACATGAAATACAATCGAAAAGTTTTCAGCAAAAATCATCATAGTGATATATTTGTCATTTTTACGTATTTTTAACTGAATATACATTCCACTCTAATATAATAAATCTCAACCAAGTCCTAAGGTAATATTTTTGACCGAATATTTTTGACTGAATTAAGCATTCCCCTCTAATATAGTAAATCTCAATCAAGTCCAAAGGTAATATTTTTTGACCAGTTTACTAATTTTGAGCAAGACGCATAATTGGTTTAGATTATGCTATACCTTTATTACAAGAAATAATCAGGCATTTGGACAGACATTTGAGAAGTGCTATCAAATGCTGGAAAAAATGTATGGGATATATCCAAAATAAATGATCGTGAAGACAGAACACCGAAGTTTCTTGCTTTCAGAGAGCTTCATTAACCTCAGTAGATAGTTTTTTCCTGGATATACACCATGAGAACAATTTTATGGAACAACAAGATCTGTCAAATGGTCTCTACTCGTGATTATCGGTATCTTATTTATAAAGTGACTCCGTAAGCTCCTCAAAATTAAAATGAATACATAAAGGTCCTTCAAAAGGATAAATTAATCCCTCTTAGTCCTCCATTTCATAATTGATACATCAAGTAGAGTGACGAAACAGTTTAGGTTGTTTCAGTTCACGGTAATTTGGGCGAAATTGGGAAGAATACAAGGTAGTACCCGAGTAACTCGAAATTCGAAGGATGCCAAAACTTCTTTGTGGTAGTTCAAAAAAGATCTCGTTAATGGTTAAAATTTTAATTTTGCAAATTATGTTAATAAATTTAATAACAATCGTCTAGGGACAAAAATGTTCTTCGTGCCAAAGTCTTAATTATGTACTAAATAAAACACATTAATTACACAAAGTGATTAAAATAAATATTCAAATTCATAACTGATGTGTAAGCAGTAATGGAATTTCAAAACTCTATAAATACGTTAATGTTATATGTAGATTAAACTTTCATACAAAAGAAGATTCCTAGAATAATATACTACCAGAAACAATGTTCAAAAATTCAAATTCAAAATTCAAACATCCCTTAGAATTGGATTTCTGGGAAAAAAACTATTATCTTGATGTTCCAATTCATTTGCGCGATATTCAATTAGAGGGTGAGAGGCAAAATATAATTAAAGAAATAGTAATTTTGTTCTCTTGATATATACATAAAAAATTCTGTCAGAATTGGATTTCTGTGAAAAAACGCTATTAGCAATGATGCTCAGAAACAATTTGCACCATAGCCAATTAGAAAGTGCGGGGTAAGACAATTAAAAAAATTGTAGTTTTGTTATTTTGATATGTTTATCAAAACTTACTTTAGAATTGGATTTCTACAATTATTGTTATAATATTTTACCTCTGATCCTCTAACCTAACTTGTCTCAAATTGCTTTGAATACCAGTTCTAGTAGTATCTTTTCCTAAAAACCCTTTCTAAAGAAATTTTATTCATACATTTCGAAACTAAGGGCCGCTCCGTGCAAGCGAACGATTCGCCAAAGCGAAGAGTTTACGCACGCGCATGCATCTCCCCTCATATTGTCTATAGTGTAGTATTGGTTCTCGTTGTGTGACGTGTTAGAATGAGTGCAACAGTAAGAGATCCCACCAGCTAACATTGCGATCATTGAACTAATGTCTGAAGCCACGAGGACGTATCGCTTCTTGCATTCACTGCCAGTTGTGTAAAACATCTAGGCAGGTCGCAATGATAGAAGGAAAAGTGGGATAATTTTGCCGTACGTTTCGCGAAAGCTGTACGAATGTGCGCAATGAAGCGAGGAATGGCAGCCCTAGCGTCCGGATCGACGATCTTGTGAAGCGTGTTGATGTGAACGTAGGAGGAAATCAGCGTTTTAGAATTAGCGATCTACAAAATTATTCCAAATTGTGACTAAGAATTTAAGTTATCACAAACTGTTTGCACGTTTGGTGTCGAAAATGTTGAGAGGTGCTTTTAGGAATATAGGATGATATTGGTAGCTGCTTTCTTGGACGGCTTTTGCTGAGATGGAGACAATTTCCTCACGTATATCATCACGAAGGATGAGACATGAGACAAAATAACAATACATACAATGGCATCGCGTCGTACCGGTTCAACCAAACCGAAAAAATTTAAGCAAATAGGTTCATGTCTACTATGATACACTTTCGAAACTGAGTTGTGCCATTCAAAACAAGCGATGAAGAATCCTGAGCTCAGGAGTTATGCTCCTGCGCGATAATTCTCGGTCGCATACCGCTAGCTGCACAATCGAAATAATTCGAAAGTTTGGATGGGAAATATCGCACCAAGTGATTATCATCATGAATAAATGAGTTGTATCACACTTTGGAGAATCTGTTGAATTGCAAACTTCAGTTCGAAATTGGCTGCGATCCCAAGCGGTGAACTTTTATTCGGAGGGTTTGAGGAAACTTGTTTCACGATATCAAATGTGTTTGAACCATAATAATGCAGCTTGTGTATCTTTAATAGCGCTATTAAATAGTCCGCTTTCTTTTTCGTTTTTCTTTCACAACCAATCGGACTTGATTTTTAAATAGCTTTTTCCTAATGATCCAATTTTGAAGGAAGTTTTGATATAGATACAATGTTCGCGAGTGTATGAACCTTTTTGATTTCCATAACCAAATACCATGGCTGCCTTCATGCAAATAAGTTCATAAGGTGTTTTGTGCCTGAAGTACAATTCAAATTAACACAGCCAAAACGTATACAGTTATCCAAATGAAAAATTACTAATTTTGCAAAATTGTTCAATGGTGAAAATGCATTCAGTAATTTACGAGATATAAAATTTTAAAAGACATCACATTATGACTGATCATAAGCAAATAGTAGTATTATGATTAGTCAAATTTAATACACTAGTACATAATCGGATTAAAAAGTTTTCTCGCGGAAAAGAAAGCATGCGGTTATAGATTACAAAATCATTTGTACGTTACTCACACACACCATTCATATTCATTTAAACCTCAGAGTTTACATGAACATCAGTTAACATAGAATGCTCCGTTATCAGACCCTAAAATTATTAAAACAAATCCCTTATGAGAAATTAAGTTTCAGAAATGGGAAAAGAAAACACACCTCGCCAATTCGAAAAGTGGAAAAGGTTTTAAAAATGATTCACATTTTTTTCCAAATTCCCTGCAAGCCGTGAATTGCTAATTCGCGCTAGAACTCTTTGCCGCTTCTTCGACATCTTCACAAAGGCGAGGCTATCCGTATCGTGCGCATTTATCAAGTCTCGCCTTACCGGTTGCTTATTTGTGAGGTATACTAAAGAAAAGTGTCTACCGTGATCCAGTGACTAATTATATTGACCCAACTGAAAATGAACATTACACATTCAATTTTAAAATCTATAATTGCGGCAATGTTTGACACTGTGCGATATCACTGTGAAAAATGTGTAGTGTTTAACGTCTCATGCTTGGAGTATGTACGAGGTATGCAGTTAGTTACGAAAACATTTTTTTTATGAAAAGCATATTATATGGTTACCTTCGACGTACCACCTTTTCACGTAAATATATTTATTCCATCGATGTTTTCATTGTTGAAAAGCATCCTGAAACTCTTCGACTCTAATGGCCTGCAGCACTTCGGTCAAAAGTCGTTTTAGCTACTCCATGCTCGCGTGATGGAATTCTCGAATAACATTTTTCAGCCGGAGAAACAGAAAAATTCACAGGAGTCAAGCTAAATAAGTAGGAAGGCTGGTAAATGAAGCTGTCCTTGCTGTGAATGAAGACTTGGCGAGCAACGAAGGTGTAGGAGGATGCTTTATCGTGGTGGAGAATCAAGAATTGTTTCTCCACAACTTTGAACGACATCGCCGGTGGAAAAAATTCCATGTACACAAACCTTCCACACTTTGACTTTAGATTTTCCTTTAGGCGCTTTTGTTTGGTCGCAGCTCTCCGTTCACGACTCTAGTACTTAATATCCAAACAATATTCTTATACCTACTACTCTTCTTTGGAAATAATGAGGGATAGGGTGTCTATAACGTTATTCGTCTCAATCCAGTCGTAATCAACTTCCAAGCGTTGCCCAGTTTGATCCGGGACAAATTCATCAGAATCATCTTCGCACCAATAGTTTTGCGAACAATATTAAACCATTGAGCGGTATCTCGTAGCTGGGAACAATTCTGTGACAAACAAAACAATCAAGCATTGCAAAAGAGATAAAATCAAAGAAATTAGTTTTTAGTTCAAGCCTCATTGCTGGATGAATTGTTTCAAACTTTCAATATGTGAGATCGATTGTCGTAAACTGTTTAAAGTGTAAAAAAAATCGTGCAAGTCAATTTAACCCCTCATTGTGAAATACGATTTGCCTGTATAGAACTTTATGAACGTTTTGCATTGAAATTAATGTTCCTGGGGCATTGTTCCATTTATTGTCATCGACGTAGTGTTTCTTTCATCCTTTTTGTTAAATACTTATAGTTTCATTTATTACAATAGCGTGCATTTATTCAATAAAGGTAGAACATCAGTAATTGTTTTCAGTTCGACAACAATTTTCTTTATTTAACTACATTTGCCTACGTTAATGTAAATAATAATCTTTTACTTTAAATAGAGAAGAAATTTATTTAACAAAATCAATTCTGCAACTACATATAAATAATCCATGAAACATAAATGTAGAAAAATTGAACTGTATCAATTCTAAGGAAAACATATAAGATACAATATTTCGAAATTAAGTTTTGTTCGATTGTTTACTGACAAGTGAATCCCTTACTTTGAGCCAATGACTTTGAAAAGTTAATCCGTGTTTTAAAAATTGGGTTATTCAAGTTCAACATAATTAACTACATCTACATTTACCCATATGTTAATTCGTGTTTTCAACAGGTAAAGTCCATTTATCGATTGTTAAAGTTTTATTTTTGGACGTGATATACATGCACTTAATATGTGCACTATGAAACACTTTTCTCTAAAAAGGTTTATAGCTGCACGTTGGGATGGAAGGTGTTGATGTTATTTAATCAACTTGAGTGATACTTAATCTGGCCAATCTCGTTGTTGGCTATCTTGTATCTTTTGAGTTATACTTTTGCTCATATTAACTTAGTATGTCATCAAGATGCACTACTTAGGGAACGTTGATCAAGGACGTATAAAATCATTAGTTTTTTCCTTTTATAGTTCGTCATGGTTCACATACTAACCTTCTTGTAAATTTACACTTCTCAATAACATTGACATGTTTTTGTTACTATTTTTCCTAAATCAACGCCCAAACGATCAATAATCCTTAGAGTCAGATCAGGATATGATGTTCTATTAAAGACCTTTATTTTGGGCATTCTGCTGTGAAGTAAGACTTTGGGCTTGTCAATATTTGCCCAAACTAAATTTTTCGCACGTAGGTTTTATCAGAAATTCGCCTGTGTTTTAACTAATGTATTCCAGCTAGAAGATTTAGTATTTTAGAAATTTTACCTTTGTTGCAAACTTGTATGTTAAACTTTACTTCTAAGGCTACTTATTCAAAAGGGAAGATAAATATGAATTTTACTTTTTAAGTTAAATTTAATGTATGATTAATTAAATTTGGGGAATTGAATAATAATGTTGGTAAACAAATTTTTTATAGGGATTTATAATGTTCAAAATTATCGCTGACGCGTTTAAAAAGATATGGTCGAAAATGCCAAAAAGCTACTTCAGTCACGCTTTAATTTTTTACGAGAATTGTGCTTTAATAGCATCCTATTGAAGCATATAAAATAATTATCGATCCCGTTAATTGACAGTTTACTGTCGTTACGTTATATAATTGTACTATCTAGAACTGTGTTTTTGGTAAACAGTTTAAAGCTCTAAATTGATAATTTGTCGGTTAATGTAAAGGAAGTCGATGGAAATGTTTTTCAAACTATGATTCTGTATAATTACAAAATTACAAAAAGGGCATGGGGTGTGATCTGAGTTATGAAAGCTTAAGAAAGTATTTTAGTGATATCGCCTCGTCCTTCCCGATTTAAGTTATTTGTTTTGCGAATTGATGTATAGGATCGCGACCTGCAGTTCTGGTAGAAGTTGTTTGTGAAGAAAACATCAGAGCTTTTGACAAGATAATAAGAGAGAGAAAGAGGGAGGGGGACGAAATGTATCCCATCGTAAAATTCAACAAGAAATAGGGATTGGATCAATAGCTTTAAATACTATTTTGCATCAGCATTTAACGGCCATAAAGCTTGCAAGGTGCCGAGTGCCGAATTTATTGAATGAAGAATAAAAACAAGCGCGAATAGATAGGTCCATATTTGTGCTTAACCAATTTTATGAAGATGCTTAACACGAGTTGAATCCTGAATATATGAGCAAAAGTCGAAAAACATGCGCAGGAAGAAATTTCGTGATGCAAATTGCGGAATTTAATCAAATTTTCAAGGAATGCATAGTTGTACAATATCCGGGGAGTTACTTTGAAAACAAACAAAACTCGTACCTAACATGCTACTTAGATAAAACTGGTTCATTTAACATTATTAGGTTTTATAATCACAAGCACTAGTTCTTGTATATTTTGAATTTTGAAAGCTTGGAAGCGCGACCTAACGCTCCTAACAGACTGGTTTTGCCAGATCTTCTATTATTAGGGAAACGGCTAAATTTATCATGTCGTAGACAAATGCATACTCAACCAATGCAAATGAGTTTTCAAATTCCTCAACAAACCAGCAAGATTAATAACACATCATAGAGTATACGCATTGGTACTAATTTTGATTCTTTGCATCCACGTTTGATGCCTGTTAAAATACGAGGGCCGTCCTAAAACTAGTACCTGTTTGCACCTTACGGAATATTGTCCAATAGAGTAGCCGCCGATGAAGGTCTAACACTTTCATTTGTATATATACTGCCTGTATGCGAAGTACTTGTCACTGTCGCTGACTGTGTTTATAGTGTTCAAGAAGATAGATAACGGCACCACTTGTGAAGTTGAGTCTGTAATTAGATTTCTCAACTCATGAAATATGCGGCCATGTGAGATTCACCGTCAATTGAAGGAAATATATAGATGCAATATTATTGATGAGTTGTCTGTTCGGCGCCATTCTCCTACACAACAATGCCAGGTCCCATGCAGCTAGCGAAAAGTGGGCTAGTGGTCCACACCTTATCAGCTCCAATTTTGCCCAAATTTTGTATGTTCATACATTAACACCTTAAAAGAGGTTCTGCAAAATCTTAGACCTCACTATACAATAGCTCGGCTGTAGTAGTTCCTTAAGTGTGGGTAGTCAAAATGTCGCAATTGTAATCTGACAGTTTTTGCCATTTTGGCAAACCATAGTGCAATAGATAATTGAGGTACCCTGTTGAAATTTGAACCAATAATTTAGTAAATGATATGGCGCGGCTACTAAAAATTTTGAGAAATAGGCTTGATTATTCTTCTTACCAGCTGCATTTAAAATTGACAAAAAATACGTTGCGACAAACATTTTTCAAATATTTGATTGCTCTATCTCTTGAAAATTTTTACAAAGCTTAGTTTTTGGGATATTCTAAGGTTAACATTCTTCTAAAAAATGTGTACAAAATTTAAGTCAGCTTTAAACTTAAATATCTCAAAAGGGACGCCTGCAATCTACTTGTCGTAACAACTATTTGAAAAGCTAATTTTTCTGTACAAGATGTTTAATTTTGATTTTGGTACGTTTTCAAAAACAGACAAAAACCCCTGACAAAAATATGTGCATATGCCACTGTGAACAGCATTTAAAATTGGTCACCTCTTTGTGGTATACTGCAGTCTTATTGTTAGTTTTAGGAAGTAGGTGTAACTTTTATATTTCTATTTTCCATTACTTGCTTTGGCCCATGGTGGCTTTTTCCACTACCAATCTTTCAGTAGGATTGGCATCCCCATCGCCATATAGGGGCCACGCGCGATAGCCAGAAAAATCCAGCCACGGGTGGGTCTGCTTACCTCAGGTTCCCAAGCTTGTAGATGGATTTCTTGTTCAAGATTCCCAAGCCTTTATATGGTTTTTTTTGGTTTCCAAACCTTAATGCTACTATGAATATTAATGAAAACTGAAACTGAAGCTTTTTGCTGATGTTCTGAATAACAACATCAGAAAAATAGTACTATCGTCCCAATGAAGTTGAAATAGGCACTAAAACATTTGTTAAAATATGCATCGCTTGAATTCAGCATGAATCTTTTCGTGAGAGCCAATAAAACAAGTGTGAGGGACCATGAGGATGCATAAAGTTTACAAATGTTCAATTGAAACCTCACAAATGTTTCCAATCCACCAGCTATTGGATATAAGCCCAGGCTGTAAATCTGAGACGTTAATCTCCTTATGATTTTCTTCAGTGGAATCAGTGACTTTTGCTGTAAATGAAAAGAAATCGCCTGAAACCCTCCTCACTTGAAAGGCGTGAACCAATAGGGATAAATTGGTGATTTTCTCTTGTTCCAACAATGGTACAAGCCAACGCAAATTTTTCGTTTTGGACATACCTTGCTGCTTCAAGTTCAGTTTTCTCAATAAGAACAAAATTAATTTTGTTCAAATTTTGCTCACAAAATGTATACAAATCAAATGGCTTGAAAATCTGATTTTCTTTTGGGCGCTGTAAACTTGCTCTTGCAGCTAATCTTTTGACAATGCCTAAAATTTTGCGATTTTATTATTTCCTAAACTTTAAATTTATTTACTTTACACATTTTCAAAAATCTGAATAGATAAGTGGACCACCCTATGCATTATAAAACATTACATATTTCGTGTAGATTTTGTTTCACAACGATGAAATTCAACTAGTCAACTATGTATGCCAATATAATGCCAAAACATCAAAAAACTTTCCCTCAATATAACATCCTATAAATCTGATGAAAAATGAAAAAAGTATTTCTTAAAATGTAATTAAATGACAATTTTGAATGAATTTTTTAGCAGTCGTTTAATACCACATCTTAAATAACTAGGAATTAAAGCTAATTAAATTTCACAATTTATGTTGCACTTGCACTTGTATAATTCGAGCATTAGAAGAAGCATAATAAACATTTGATCTTCAAAATTTAAGCTTTTACATTGTGATCCGTGCTAAAGACTACTAATTTTCAGGACAATATCCTTATTTATTAGCAATAACACCACATTATATAAAAATGACACAATTTTAAATGTGCATATTTTGGTCAAGAATTTTTATCTGTTTTTGAAAACATACGTAACCAAAATTAAACATCTTGTATAGAAAAAGGAGCTCTTTTAAATGGTTGTAAAGACAAGTTAATTGGAGGTGTCCCTTCTGAGATATTTGAGTTTAAATATGACCTAAATTTTGTATACATTTTTTTGGAAGAATGTTGGCCTTAAAATATCTCAAAAACTAAGCTTTCTAAAAAGCTGCAAATTGGAACCCTTATTAATAACTAACGGTTAAACAATCTCGCAAAGTGATTGTTTCAGACGATAGAGCAGCTAAAAATCTGAAAATTTTTGTCACGATGAATTTTTTGCCAACTTTGAGTGCAGCTGGTAAGAAGAATAATCAAACCTATTACTCAAAACTTTAGTAACTGCACTATATAATATTGCAAATTTTAGCAGGATACCTGCATTATGGTTGAATTACGGTATGACAAAAATGGCAAAAAGTGTCGGACGGCAATCGCAACACTGACAAACCGCACCTAAGGGGCTCCTGCAACTGGGCTATTGCATAGTGAGGTCCTAGTTTTTGCAGAACCTCCTTTAGTGTGTTAAAGTACGTGCACGCAAAATTTGAGCAAAATTGGAGATGGTCAGGTGGGGATCATCTACAATGGAATCACTCCAATTCATGGGGGAACTTTCAACCATCCACCGTATAGCCCGGATCTAGCTTCTTCAGATTTTCATCTCTTTACAAAGCCAAGTACTTTTTGGCATGAACGAAATATCAAAGTGATGAAAAACTGAAAGAGGGTATGACTACTTATCTCAATGAAATGGCGATGGAGGACTGTAAAGCTGTACTTTACAAATAAAACGTTTACTTTTTAGTATTTAATAATTATTTTTTAATTCCCAAACGAATTTGTATATACATCAACACCTCAGCTCAGACTTTGAATATCACTCACCGCGCACCTGGTTTCTTCTTTCGATGGTTTTTAGAATTTATGCCACATGTCGTTAATTTATTCCGTAAAGT
>JAHWXV010127118.1:0-15577 GCA_024586415.1 Phrixothrix hirtus | reverse complement strand
CAACTGAAGCCACCAAATCGTCTGTAATCAAAGAAGGGCGACCGGAGCGGTTCTCATCATGGACGTTGTCACGGCCATCGTTGAATTGTCGTACCCACTTCCGCACTTTTCTGTCACTCATAACAGTATCACCGTACACTTCGCAAATCTGTCGACGAATCTCTGCAGCAGGCAGCTTCCTTGCTGAAAAAACCGTATCACTGAGCGAACCTCACAAGCGGCGGGCGAGTTGATAGTCTTAAACATTTTGAAAGCACAGCACAGAACGGTATACAGGTTAGCTACAGAGCTGAAATTGAGCACAGTTGTTCCCGAGGCATGCCGATACACGACACACGCTCTCGTTGCGGTATGCGCGCGAACTACAACAAAACGGACCTTACTTAAAAAACACGCCTCTTATATATATATATATATATATATATATATATATATATATATAATTAAAGGTATTGTCGATTCATTTTTGTACAAACCTATATATTCAATTAGCTACTGAAATAAGCATAACATTACAAGTAAAAATTGAATATTTCCACTTAAATTCCGTTTCTACGCCTTCAAAATCATTTTAAGAGCATTCAAAGTCTTACGAATAGAATTAAATAGGTACTTTTATATTTAAACTCTGTTAACGGTATCAAATTCATTTTAAAATAGTATTATAAGTATTTTCACACTCAGATTCTGTTTTTAGGACTTCAAAATCATTTTAAGAACATTCAAAGTCTTTCTTAAAAATACAGCCGTAAATAAGTTACATACATATGATGAAACAGATTACTTATACTTTCCCAATGCTAAATCCAAATCTTAAAATTTTTCAAGGTCATAACTAAGCTTAATCCTTTTTTACATTACAGTAATAACTATATACACTAATTACCATATTACAATAATAATTATGTATGCTAATTATTGTATAACAGCCGTTTGAAATCAAACATCTATTTCACGAACAAACATGTTAAGAGATTTTCTTTCTCATTCTGTTTGAATTAACATTAAATAAATCTCTCTCTGTTTCTACTTTCCCAATACTACACTTAAAATCTTAGAATTTTTCAAAGTCCTAACTAATCTTAATCTTTTCTTTCTTTCATTACAGTAATGACTATACACAATAATAACTGTATAATAGCCATTACTGTAATAACAGTTATTACAGCTTTTCTTTTCTAACTTTAGTCTCTTATGTTCAGTTATTACTCCAGCCATTTCGTATCCTATTTCCATTTTATTATTCAATTTTCTGCGTGCCAATTTGTCTTCCATTTCTAAATACTCAATTGTCGGCATGCCATTTTATATATTCATATCATACAAACAAGACACACCATATTGACTAACTATTACATACTCTTTACTACTAACAGGCCAATTTTCTATTTACTACTTACGTGTTGAAGCCGACGCGCCCCGTTTCCTCCCGCCCAAAATTCATCTCTCTCATACTACGGATTCCGAAATCTTCGGGCTCACTCTAACTAAAACTAGGAAAACTCGAGAATTAGACCATGCCTACCACTTGTTTCTCACTCGCACACACATACCCCTAATCTATATTGCTCACTCACTCTTATTTTACATTATATTAATACGCGCTAAAGGAAAATTCAGGAAAGGGGGGGGGGTGGAAAACTCTACCTTGCCCCTCGGTAAAGCTCCCTCCTCACCTCCTCTCCTTCAAGTTATCTAGAACGTCAGTTGCGATCCAACTTTAATATTATTTCCGCCCTGTGTTTAATATTATTTTTAACATACGGTATTAAGCCATCATTTTGATTAATATTCCCGCAATTATAGAATATATTATGATCTTTTATTGTAAATCTAGAAAGTTCATCTGAAATTTTCCAAGTTTCAGATAAGATAATCGAATCATGTTCTAAATTCATATTTCGTAATAAGATAATTAATTCGTTAAATTTTAATTTATACTTTTAATGCTAAGATGTATACCGGGCGTAGACCATTATGACCAAATGAATTTGAATTAATATCATTTAATGTAGTATTTATTGTTTCATTTATAAATTTATCTTTTAAATCTTTAATCAGAATTTATTTATAATACGACTAAAACATGGCTGTTCTCTTTCATTTAACTGGCAATTGGTAAGGCACTTATGCCGTTTAAGTGTATAAACATCCTGATAATATAATATAGCATAGTTTGTAAATATATTTTATATTCCAAGAACATCTTCCAAAATTTTAGACAGCTCTTAAATATTAATGAATAGATAATATTGATTCTTATTCGAGGAAAATAAAATACTACAACGTATTTATAGACTATTCTGTTAACAAGCACAAAATTAAAATAAATCCAAGGGAGTTGCTTGTAAAATTTTTAAGACATTCCAAAGTCAACTGAAAGTTGTAAAATATCAAGTTACAGCTACCTTAAGGAAATGTTTATTTATTTAATGAGACTTGAAAGGTAATCTCTTATTCTATTTACAGTAAATTTTGAAACTTTACTGTCATTACATCTGTTTTAATTTAGTTCCGGATGTGCGTGGGGCGTTTGCCTTTTATTCAATTTTTTAAAGTGTAGTATTTCTAACTTTCCTTTATTATTCAGGATTTAGGGCTTTTGAGTGGATAAATATTGTAAAATGTGGCTATATGTAGTTGTACTCACTCGAAACGTATAATTATACACTAACATGCTACACATACGTACATAATTTACTTTTTCTCCTTAAGGAATGGATCTGTGTTAGAATTATCGGTAACGCATACGCTATAATAAAGTTTTTATAAATATAACAATCAAATTATAAATGAGAGATAGAATAAAACATTTGAAATTATATTATTATGTAGAATTTGTAGCAATTTTAGGAAATATGTAGTTTTATTTATCAGAAGGTTTATGTAAAGTATTCTTAACTATCTATATAGAATCTGTTTAGATTGAAAAACTAATACATTAAAAGTGTAGTAGAAAATGATTGCTTTACGGAAACTGGGATAATCCGTTATTATAATAACAGTCAATCTAACTTTATATTGCTTTTTATTTATTTAGTATTTAAATAAAACTTTGTTATTTGTTCTCAAAGAACTTTTGAGTGCTTTACTTTGTTGGTTAAGTTGTTTTCGAATCTTATTCATTAATTGAAACGTTTTAGAAATTAATTTTTCAGTTTCATCAATTTTGTATATATGAGGCATAAAGGAAATAAGTTACAACATTTAATACACATGTAAGGTGCAACAAAAAAAACAAATGTGTTAAAAATTTTTTTTCGGGTAAAAGCTTATAAATATTGATTTGTATAACCTATATATACAATCTTCTAGTATTAAGAACAAAAATAGCATTTAAAATGAATATAACTACATACAATACGTCTTTTATGTGAGATATTTAACTTACTTGTTATGTATTTGTTTGATGTAATATATGTAATTTCGATTGTTCTAATGACTGTTTCTGTAAAATTTGTTTTAAAAATTATATCGAAACATTCCATTCTTTATACAAATATATTTTAATATATTCAATTAATTATAAAAAGAATTGGCACTAAAATTTTTATTTTAAACGTAAATTAAGGCTATGGAAATTATTAACTGCAATCATCAGCGAAACAACGCTATTTTAATAAAATTAGTAAAAATATAGCAGAATTTGTTTAAATCAAGATAATGCTATTCTTCATTTAGAATATACGAATCGTTGAAAAAAATACACTCAAATTTATTTTAAGAATAATTATTTTTTGTTATATCACTGAAGATGAAATGTGATCTTTTGAAATTTTGTTGCAATTCGTTGCAAGTTGTATCTGAATAAGTAATTTATTTTATTTCGTTTACACCCTACATAATGTTAAATTAATAAAATGGGTAAAGGATATATCTAAAAATGTTTAAAATTATACACATGAGATGTATTTGGAAAAAAACGTTAATAGATAAAAAAAACGCAAGTTTAGATAGATTTTTGTTTATAAAATAAATTTGTTCATTGTTGGTGCATATGACGTCATAATATGCTTATTACTAACTACACCCGTTACATAGGTACGTTAAAATATATTTTGTATTTAAAGTCCTTTGAATAAACAGTCTAGATTTTTATATTTAACTAATAATTTAACATGTAATTAAATCAGCAATGGAAATAAGGAAAAAGCAGAAAATAGTGTTTTGTATCAGAATATACAATCATAAGTACAAAAAATCCAGATACATGTTTTCTTTGCGTTCTGTGAAATGCGAAAAGAAGAAAACTTTTAATTGAAATTGTAACAAAACCAGTGCTATTTTATAAAATTTCCATGCTTTTGTTTGTGACAATCACTTTAATGTAAGTTATTTTCAAATTATTTACTATAAATTGCTTTTTGTCACATTATTATTAAGTAAATTTAATTTAAACTGATATATTGTATCATTTCAAATGAATTGATTTTCGTTAGGAAACGACAATATGTAGCTTTATTCAATTTCTGAACAATGAAGAAGAACCTAGTTAAGAAAAATAAAATCGAAGATTTCCCAGTGTCACATTTACTTTCTCGCAGGCTCGGTGCACAATATCAATAAGAGGCTTGACCTCATACATAAACTATATCGTTTGTGAACATGGAGGTGATTATAGTGACGCCCCGACTATGCACCTAATTGTTAATTCGACAGTGAGATTATTACATTATCTATCATAGAGTTTAGGATCTAAAATAATATATAACTAAAACTAAAGCTAGTGTCCAAAATAATAACAAGAAAGATTTTCTAACACTTTATTTTACAGAGGAATAAATATTATAATATGTTTAAAAATTCCTTAAATGTTTATCTTGAATATTGATTGTAGAATAAAGGCAACTTTGAATGATAGTTGAATTTTCTTTGTCTGTTTTTGAATTGGAACTTGTAGATAGCTAACTGAAACTGGGACTATTCATATAAGTGCATATAGTTTTGTTCCTTTGATTTTTATTCTAACGCTTTCTGTCGCATGTATCTGACCTTCGCGAGCTCCAAGTGTTGGGAGGAACATTTACTATAACAATTCCGGGGTTGTAGTTATTGTAAAGCTTTGTATTTCCTTAGATATTCTGCTTAGTGTGGACTATACTACAGTTGAATGTTTGAGCCGCGGGCTAGCGATTTACTTTTGAAGCCACCTTATTATTTACGTGACTTTATTGTCGTACTGTTTGAGGTTAGTTATGAACGCACTTGTATATTATTTTGAATACTGAGGTTATAATTGTATATTATTTGTACGGTTTTATATAATCAGCCTTTGCGTTATAATTTAATTAAATCCACATTACGTTTTAAAATTGTATATTTAGTATACGAGGTATGATCAAAGTCTATTCGTATTGGATTTATTAAAAAAAAACTACAACACTTATAGGTATATTATTTAATCGCCTTCGAAGTAGTCCCCTCCCGAAGCCACACACTTAGATCAACTCTGTTTCCACTGCACGAAGCAAGTTTTGAAGTCATCTACCGCTGTCGCGTCGCATTCTGTTGTATCTCCCGAACATCCTAAACGTCCTTTCAAGTGGTACTTTATCTCTGGGAAGATAAAAAGAATGGCGAATATGGTGACCGTCGGATCTGTGGAACGGATTTTTAGCGAGAAACTTCTGCAGAAGCTGAGCTGAATGTACAGACGTATTATAATGATGGATTTACCATTCGCTACTCTCGCACAATGCTGAACTTTTGCGAAGCACTGCATCCCTCAAACGGCGCAAGACTTGACAATAATAATTCTTGTTTATTGTTTGATCTGATGAAGCGTATTTGTGGTGCACAGTTCCCTTATAGTTGAAAAACACAGTCAGTATCGTCTTGACATTGCTATTTCGTCCTTTTTTAGGTCTTTGTGAGTTTGGGGTTTTCAACTGTGAAGACAGCCTTAGTTTCGGGATTACGTCTGTAAACTCACGATTCATTATCAGCAAGGATATTTTTTAAAATGTTGTCGTTTTTGATGCACTCAAGCAGGTCACGAGCAGCTGAAACACGAGCCCGTTTCTGTAATCGGAGAGCAATTTTGGAACAAATTTGACTGAGATGCGTCTCATTACCCAATAATTCGTCAGGATAGACTGAACCGAAACTAATACCGAAGTCTGCAGTTAAGTCACGAATAGCGATTCGGCGATTTACTAACATAGCTGCGCGCACTTTTTCCACATTGTGTTCACTTTAGCTAGTCGCGCGCATCACCTTCAACATTCTCTCAGCCATCTTTAAAACGTTTATACCGCCCGTAAACTTGGATACGGCTTCTGCAATTCTCCCTATATACGTGTCTTTGCATGAATCACCAAGTTATTGACAAAATCTGATACAAATTCGTTGGTCACTTTTTTCTGTCATAGCAAATGCGACGTAATAGTAAAACGCTACTGAAAATAAACCCGAAGAGTTAGGTTGGCATGATTCGCAGCGCATGCGCGGTATATTGGAAGGTCATGAAGCCGCTACCAACCGTGGCGTTCGACATTAGACTTACTCCACCAATCTGGATAGATTTTGATCATACCGCGTATACACTGTACACATTCCCATGTTCACCATTGGTATCCCGGTTATTAGATGACAAAGACCAACAGTTAAATGGGAAATATTATATAGAATTCAATATTCGCAACAAATTTCATTTCAAATTCACCCTAACTTTTTAAATTTAAGATATTTTGAAAAAACCAAAATTTCTCGATTTACTTTTTTCTCGATAACACGTAATGTGACAAATTCTAAAGTTATACAATATTGAGACACTTTATTAGGACATATATTTTGATGTCAGTAGATAGCCTTTAAAAGGAGCTTTTCAAGGATGTACAACATACCTGAAGAAAGTTTATTTGTAGGGCAAATATCAATAAAAAAATAAATTAATCTCTAATATCAAATGTGTAGGCTATGAAACTAAATAACACTGAGAAATGAAAGCAAAAAGATATATTAAGCAATACTGTAAAGTATCAAAAAGATAAGAGAAGTCATAAAAGTGAAAACTAAGAAAGAGTATTAAAATTCAGATGCACTTAAAGAAACTGTTGAATATGACGACCATTCTGTTTGTTACACTTTTGGCACCTTATTCTAACAGAGTTACAAACTCGACTAAGTCTGTTTCCGTTTAATGATCTTAGGACATCCATCACTTTTTGTTATAAATTTTCTCGAGTTTCTGGCAGTTCAAAATTAAATACTTCGTTTTTAGTGGTACTCCCATAAATAAAAGTCAAGAGGGGTAAGTATGGATAATCCTGTAGGTTATTGAACTGGGCCATTATTGGAAATGCACTCTCTCATTAAAGATTTCTCTCACAAAATCTTGCATATAACGAGTATTTTGGGTCGGCAACCATCCTGCTGGAGCTAGTTGTTTTTCATGTTGTCAGGATTAATAATTTGTCTCAAAGCAGGCATTATTTCGTTAGTTAGTAGCTTCAAACGTCTGTTATTAGTTAAATTGTAATCAAATGTGAACTGTCAGATATAAAAGATTATCGTCCCATATCGGTTTTAAGTGTGTTTTCAAAGATCTTTGAAAAGGTTCTTCTAACCAGATTAACTAGTTTTTTGCACAAATACAATCATCTTACCTGGCCGCAACACGGTTTTAGAGAAAATTACTCATCTGAAACTGCTACGGCTAATTTTATACAACACATATATGATCAAATGGATACCAATCAGATTGTTGTATCTATAGTTTTTGATTTAAGCTACGTTTCATACTATTGATCTATGAATTTTAGTCAGTAAATTAAATTCTATGGGTATTAGGGATAAATCAAATTATTGAATTATATCATTTTTAAGTAAACGAAAATTATATGTCAAGGTTAATAACACCAAATCGTATATTTTAGACATTGAATTAGGTACGCCTCAAGGAAGTACTATCGGACCTTTAATCTTTTTACTTTATATTAATGACCTACCTGGTTATTTTCAAGATTGCAATATTTACTTATATGTCGATGATATAACTGTTGTGGGTACAGGGCAAAACGAAAATGAAATTCAATTCAAAGTGAACTCAGTGTTACAAACGTTTGATAATTGGTGCCGCATTAATTATAATAAAACTCTTTATATGCAAATGCTTAATATGCATTGTCGTTTTGCATTGTTTAACTTTTCCATAAATAATGTCAATCTTAAACAAGATCGCGTGGTGAAGTTTTTAGGTGTTTTGGTAGACAGAAACTGCATACTAGGCTGTAGTCAATTTAAAAAATTCTTTTAATTTTGACAATTTATTGAACGTTTATTATGCAATGGTATTTCCAATAATAAATTACAATGTGATTGTCTAAGGCCAATCTATGGATATTTCTAGAGCTTTTGTTGCACAAAAAGAATAATTAGATTAAATTTCGGTCTTGACCATAGACAGTCTTGTCGCGATACATTCAAAACACATAAATTATTAACTACACCTGCTATTTATTTATTCAACTTGCTTATTTCTGTACAGTTAAATCCAATGTAGATGCCCAGTTTACAGAAATATTTCAAGAATGGTCACATTCCAATAACATTCTTTTGTATATATACACTCTTCTTGCTAATGAGGTTCTGATGGCTTATTGAGATAACAAAATCGTTTAAAGGGTAGGTATATAAATAATTTTAGTAAACTGCTACCGTTTCAATCAATAAATTTGTATAATTTTTCAAATAACTAAAAGATGACTTATTTATTTCTTAGTTTATTTGATAGCAATTTAATTTAAATTTAAATTATACACAATTTATTCGTTCTAAAATACTGCTTATTTAAATTGATTTTCGAAATATTATCAACTTAATATCCATTTAACTCTGACGGTGTCCGCGATTATTCAATTCATGCTATTTTCCTAGAAAAAGTAATGCCAAAAAGATAATAAAATTAAATATGAAGTTTGTTTACTCGGAACTTTTAATTTTTGAATTTTTTGCCATAAAATACATACCAATTTATAAAAACATGATTTTTGAACTTAGAGGAACCGAAACACGTATTTCCATTAAATATTGAGCCTTGACAATTTTCGCCGAAAAGATATTTTTTTCCTACATATTTTATATAGAATACGAATGCTAAATTTTAAGAATTTTCTAAAACACTAAATTACAAAGAATAAAGGACTGTGAAACATAAGTTCATAATATGAATTATTTGGAATATTTCGTTTTAAATAGATATTTCAATTTTCATTTTGTTTAAAAATTAGCTATTCTATAAATTATTTTATATTTGGATGTTAATTGATTTTGTGGTTGTATATAAAAGTATCCGTTGTTGCTATTTAACTAGGTAGTTAAGAAAAATGTAAATTATCAAGTATTTATTTTTATTTAAATAATATTTTGTTCACAATTTTTTGATACCAGCACCATACTGTAAACCCAGAAAATGTATCACGATATAGTTTTATCAAAAAATAAAAAATCCATTACACAATGGTAATTTTAAATACACAAAAATAATAAATATATTAATTTAAAATTGCGGGAATAGAAAATACAATAATACAATACAATACAATAAATTACACACAGAAGAAGGTAATAAATGTTATAGTTGTATGCAAAAAATAGGATACTTTAATTTATGTAATTGAGAAATTAAAATACACTATATAAACTGGTCCGTCTCGTTTGCAAAGGAATCCCAAAAAACAACAACTATTTACAAGAACTATATATGAACGGATTACTATTAAGTCATTAATGACCGACCCCTTTTCTTAAATTTGATAAGAATTACGAATTTCATAATTAAAATAAAAATACGTGAGATTTGTGATCTGCTAAATTTATTAAAAATAAAATTATTTTAACATTTTATTTATTAATTTTCGACTGGAAAAATATGAAATTTCTTTAATTCCGATATTTACCGAAACCAAATATTAATGTTGTTAATAAATAATTACCTGGGTAATTACAAAGCTTTGAGTAAAATCTGCTCAAAGTTGTATGTAAAATATGAATATTTGAAACTATATATTGTAACGAAACTAGTTAATTGTTTTTTTAAAATATTTATTTATATTCACTAATACTACACTTATTTATTGTAATATTTATTTCACAATGCACTTTCAACAAACGTTTATTTCTATTTATGTATATTTATATTTACATTTACGTATACAGTAACTTACAGCACAAGATTCTAACAAAAAATAAACTAAGAGAATTTAATCTGATGTTTATATAGGAAAGATAAATTCTAGAACAACAGAATATTACACATAATAATGATGTAATAATTTGTAATGCTATGACTCATTGCTGACCTAACTAATTGACAGGTATCGGTTACCGCAATGCATTATTGCGATTACGTCACCTATTTTGTTATAAAAAAACATTCTAGATGATTCTAGAATTTTCCATTTACTGTTTCTAATTTTTGTTACACTTCCTCCTCCTTAAGACTGTTACTTCCCGTCACAGTGACTTTGAACTTAACAGTGGCGATATTTCTACTTGTATTGGCGAATGTAGAATTTGCACTGCAATCCATATTTGCAGCAACATTTCTTAAAAAATGGCAGTCCACAGATTTCGTTGTTGGTGGAGTTCTATTTTGATTCCAACTACACACCAAAATCTTGACACCAGTGCCTCAAAACACTACCTCCAATATGTTACGTACCACGCGCCAATTCAGCAGGTGTAGACCGCAGCTGAGCTTTGGAACACCTAATTTTCTATTGGCACCGGTACAAATTTGTTTTCTTAAATCCTTGTTCCACAAGTCTTGATAGCGTGGTTTTTCATAGGATAATTCTTTCGTCACCAGGTAGTAAATACTTTGCGTACCTCCGCGGTGACGGTGTAGTAGGTGACATGCCTTTCCAATTTCTGACTCTTGTTGCAGTATTTTTTTACGCCACAAATATCTCTTATTAAACTCAACCGCGATGCCACGGGACGTTAGGACGTCTTTAGCGACAAAATGGGCCAAGGGGTACTTCTCTGGTACATCAAACAGGTTTCTGTGCTCCTCAGTGGTAACCCCAAATCTAGCATTGTGATGTCCCGAATACTTGTCATAAAGGCAGTGAATGATTGTTCGCTGTTTTTGACTCCTAATTCTTCCACTTCAAAATGGTTCGCCCTTTGCACACATTCTTACTATTCCGGTTCTGCATTCCTCTCAGCGCATGGCGCTAACCGATTCATGTGAACCACTTTGGGGTTTCCTCTAGGAAATTTCATAATTCAGTAGATTACATCGTTGATCCTTTTTATCGCTTCATACGGACCTTCCCAAGACCTTTGCAATTTGGGAGATAGGCCTAGGCGTCGCTGAGGTTGGTACAACCAGATTAGATCATTGGGTTGAAATTCTCCCGTTTTGGAATTTACATCATACTGGACTTTCATTCGATCGCTGGCAATATGAATGTTATTACGAACTCTCTCACGAATATAATTTAGTTTCTTTCGTTGGCTTTCAGCATACGCATTTCCAGCGACTTCCTCCTCTCAAGGTTTACTACCAAACTCCAAATTACACGGTAGTCGTATTTCACGCTAAAACAACACTCTAGCTGGCGTCTCTCCTGTCGTTTCTTGTATGGCTGATCGATATGTCATTAGTAACAGATGCAAGTACTGGTCTCAATCTCTTTGATGGTGCGAGATAAGTTTTGACAAATATTTTCTCATTGTTCGATTCATGCGTTCTATCGTTCCATATGACTGCGGGTGAAGAGCAGTTCTTCTGGTTTTGCGTATTTTCAACAGTAGACAGAGACTTTGAAACAAGGCTGACTCAAAATTTTTTCGTTGGTCTGAGTCTAATTCGAAAGGAATCCCAAAACGGCTAAACAGTTCTTTTACCAAGGTCTCGACAAATGTAACTGCCTCTTGATTAGGTAGAGCGTATGCTTCGGTCCATTTAATAAAATAGTCTATTGCAACCAAGATGTATTTGTTTAACGCTTCGGTTTCTGGAAATGGGCCGGGTATATCGATGACTACTCTTTCTAATAGACTACCCACATTATACTGCCGCATCGATGCTTTTAGTCTCCCTAATGAACCGTTCCAGATCCACGTATTACACATCTTCGACACCATTCCTTAACATCATGCTTGCAGTTCATCCAATAAAATCTTTCTCGGAATTTTTCCAGAGTTTTCTTTACTCCCATATGCCCACTTGATGGACCATCATGCAGCTATTGTAGAGTTTTGGATACTCCGTTTTTCGGAACCATCAACTGCATTCGTCGCTTACTTCCATCATCATTTACCAGTGTCATTAGGACTAATATGCTTTAACAGTAGGATTAAATGAGGCCATTTCCTCCCAACCCGGTCTTCGACCTTCATTCTTCTATTTTAATAGCACCTTCAGGTCTGGGTCGTTTTCCTGATCTTGATTGACATTATCTGGGTTCCAATCAACGTTATTTACAGTAGTACGGTTGACAAGAGGATCTTCACTTTTAACTCCAACCGAGTACAATGCTTGTAATCTTCTGTACAAGATCGTCTTGATAAACCGTCACCATTTCTATAAATTTTTCTAGCACGATGTTCAACTTCGAAATCATACTCTTGGAGCAGTTAAATCCATCTCACTATTTCACCTTCTGGATTCTTGAACTGTAGAAGTCATTTCAACGCTGCGTGATCTGTTCTCAATAAGAAATTTCGTCCAAAGAGGTATTATTAAAAGTGTTCATCGCTAGCAATTCTTTGCGCGTAACACAATAGTTCCTCTCAGGTTTGGAAAACACTTTGCCAAAATACCCAATTACTCGTTCTTGTCCATCTTAGATTTGCAATAGCACTGCACCGATGCCGACGTGGTTAGCATCCGTATCTAGGACAAACCTTCCTTCTATTCTAGGGTAACCAAGTATAGGTGACGTTATCTATGATCGTTTCATTGTTTCAAATGACTCCCGGCAGCTATTGCTCCGTAAATTTGGCTTGTCTTCTTCAGCAGGTTTTGTAAGTGATTTTGCGATGTCTGCAAATCCATGTACAAATCGACGATAATAAGTGCATAACTCCAAGAAGCTGCTTAATTCATGCTTATCTTTCGGCTGTTGCCATTTTTGTACGGACCCAGTTTTCACTGGGTCATCTGCCATGCCTTCTTCAGAGACTACAAGACAGAAGTACTCCACTTTGTTGTCTTCGTAGTCTTTGAAACGCCTCTGCCTGATTTCTGAGGTGTTCGTCGAAGGTTTTTCTAATAACTATGAAATCATCCAAGTATACTAGACATGTTTGCCAAGACAATCTTCTCAGAATCAATTCCGTTATCCTTTCAAACGTCGCTGGTGCATTGCACATGCCAAAAGGCACCACAGTAAACTGCCAGAGACCTGATGAAACAGAGAATGCTGTCTTTTTCCGATATTCAGCTTCTACACCGACTTACCAATAACCACTTTTCACTTCTAGAGTCGATAACCATTTGGAGCCGGAAAGCGCGTCTAAAAGGTCGTCAATTCTGGGTAGAGCATAGCTGTCCTTTTTGGTCACATTGCTTAAACGACGGTAATCCACACAGAATCTGGGGCTGTCATCTTTCGTTTTAACTAGTACAACTGGTAATGCCCAAGGACTGCTGGATGGCTCTATTATCCCTTCGCAGGTCGTGTCCTTGAGTATCTGTCCAGCTTCGCCTCGTTTGGATAAAGGTAACCTCGTTGGTCGTTGACGTATTGGTTGAACATCACCGGTATTTATTTTGTGTGTTATAACATTTATTCTTCCTTTCAAACAGTCATCCGTGGTAAATATATCGGTATATCGTTGGATCAACTAACTTGCTTTAGACTTTTGTCCAGGGGATAACCCGTTATCTAAGAATTCGAGTGTGGTATGCAGTTTAGATACATTATTTACAGGGATAACGTTGTCTCTGACTTTTGTGCAAAGTACTAAAGATGAGATAGGTGTGCATGATCCTATTTCAGTGCCCTTCTTTAGAGTCATTTTGTAGGTATTGACATTCATCAAGCGAACAGGTGTTGTTGCTTGGGCCTCTATCAACACCGCTGCAGCCAGAATAACCACTACCAATATTTATGTTGCTGATCTCTATAGTTACATCCTACCCGAAATCCTCCATCGGGTTGACCCATAACTATTGTTTCGCTGCTTGGTGGTAATTTCACTTCTTCGGTTAGGATTATTTTTATTGCATGGTCATCGCGTTTATTGATGGGTATATCTTCATCATCAACTGGTATGACATGATTCTGCAATTTTAACGCAAAGTCAAACTCAGAGATTATATCCATACCCAATATAACAGGTTCCTCAATATTAGCTACTAACACGCGATGCGTTAACTTCCTACAACCGATCTCAACGTCTGCAATAATTTCGCCATGAACGGTTGCGTACTTTCTGGTAGCTGCATGTAATCGCAGCTGTGACATCAATAATCTTCCATTCCCAACAACGTTCGGTTTTACCATTGCCTTTGTTGCTCCTGTGTCCATCAGCATTTTGCATTTCTTCCTTGCAACTGTTCCATTAATGTAAAGACTATCCGGTTTATATTTTAACGTTGCCACTTGGATGTTGACTTCCGGGACTTGGCTAGCAGAGATCGATATTCGTCCCTTCACATCGATCCTTCGAGTTTTCCTGGTGCTTTGTGTTATCAGCGGGACTGGTTATAGCCTCTTGACATTTTATCTGTATATGTCCCCATTTACCACGTTTCCAGAATCGCAGTTTACGTCCTATTTGTTTTTAGGCTCTAATTAGTCTTAACACTGTTTCTTCTAAAGTTTCAGCATTCGTGTTATCTTCTTCAATGGCTCTCACACGAACATGACCCTTGCACGCTTGTTTGGCCGCTTCAAATTCTAGTGCGTGAGCCAATGCACTGGCAAGGTCACGTGGGCTTGCTAATCTAAGTGCCTGTTATGTTTGAGAATCCCTAAGACCATCGACAAATGTTTGCACCCCAACTTGTTCAATAAAACTCTCTAGAGCCGTTGGGTATGCTAATTTTACTAGCTGCGCAATTTCAGCTTTGAATTCCTGGGGATTCTCTCCATGATTCTGTACACGATTTCTTAACTAGGCACAGTAAACCTGTTGCAGATGTTTATCTTCATATCGCATTTTTAATCGTGAAACAAGGTAATCGTAGTTATTCTGTAGATCGTCCGGTATTGTTTGTAGAATGATTAAAGCATCCCCATATAGAGCCACTATTAAAGAAGTTACCTTTTCTTCGGTGGTCCATCCATTTGATGTTATGCCTGCCATGAATTGTTTATGGTAATTGGCCCAAGACGTCTTCCCATTATACGTGGGTGTTTTAACGTGCCTTTTAGTACTGTAACGTGCCTTTACCTGCCATTTATTTTTGTTTGAAACAAATAATTAATTTAATAATTATCTAACAACCTAAATGCTAAGTTCAGGTAAAAATCCATTATTTGTATATAATTTAAATTGGTTGTTACCGATTCATATTTAGAACATCCTGTACATATTTTATTTAAGCCTTTCATATTTAATTACCGATATTTTTCCATTTATTAATAGTTTTTAATAGTTAATCATATATTTGTAT